>BMAO01028207.1:0-64328 GCA_019973975.1 Trichonephila clavata | reverse complement strand
TTCAAATTTGACACAGGATTCAGAATGTTCAGCAGTTAAACAATTTCTTAGTGGACTCAAATATATTTCATATGAGAAAAAATTTGTTCACATAGATATGTGGAACCCAAAGCGAAAAGAAGGGCACAAGCTATTTTTTTCAAACAATTAAATCTTTCTGGCAATGACATCCAGCAATTTAAATAGCTGCCGATTTACTGCTAGAGTTATCTTCTAAATTTTTCCGTAACTCCTTAAATTTTGTTTCCATAAATCTAAAGATGTTAATTCAAGAAGTTTCATTTCAAAATTATCAGTTTCCATCCATTCAAAATTTCCAAATCGAATGGGATTATTAATGGGTCTATTAAATCAGGTTTGATTAGAAAAGAAAATATAGGCATACAAGCTTCAAAGTCTTTGCATCTTTAGAAAACTCCTCCTTAAGTGCTTCTACGTAAGTTTGAAGTTCATCTTTATCTACGGTTGATGTATTTGCCAGGGCTTTAACATTTGGGAAATATTTGTAGGTACTAGTATTAATATCACGGGAAAATAGATTTAATTTTGTAGCAAAGCCCTTCCAATATTCAAAGAGTTCAAGTACTGTTTGACTTTTTCCTTGCAATCCTAAGTTTAGTTTATTGAGATGTTTAGTTATATCTGTCAGAAACGTCAATTTACATAACCATTCCTTGTCTAATTCGGGAAAATGTTCTCCCTTCTCATTAAGAAAAATTTTAAAGTGCTCCATGCATGACAAAAACTAATTCAAGACATTACCACGACTAAGCCAACGACTGTACAAGGGAAGATCCTCAATTCACTTTCCATTTCTTCTAAAAAGATTTAAATTGCCTGTGTACTAATGAAGATCGAGACACTATAAAATTAACTATTTTAACAACAGTATTCATTACAGAAATTAAGTGCTAAGACGAAATTTTGGCAACTAAATTTTCCTGATGTATTATGCAATGGAAGTTCAATATTTTATGTCCAATATGATTTTCAAAGAAGTTTGACAAATCCCCTTTCCTAGCCAACCATTGCAGGAGCGCCATCAGTAGTTACACAAAATATTTTATTTATATTAATATTTTTTTGTTTCAAAATGATTTATAAATGAAAAAAGAATATCCTGCCCTTTAGTTGTACCAGACAGAGGAATCATACTGCATAATTCTTCATAAATTCGATTTTTATCACAATATCGTGCAATCACTGCAAGGCGTGCAACATCATTCACGTCTTTACTTTCATCAAGAACAATGCTAAATGCAACAGTTTCTTGTAAACCTGAATTTTGTTTCGCAGTTATATTTTCTGCCATTTATGTTATTCTTCTTTCAACAGTTCGCGCAGAAGTAGGTATTTCTAGACTTTGGGATAATATTGTTTGTAAGTTAGGTAAATCGCTGAAGAATATTTCAGCACTTTTTAAAAATGTGTCCTTTATATGTTCGCCATCTGTAAAAGGTTTTCCTTTTGCTGCTAAACAATGAGCAATGACGAAACTACATTCTGTCGCTTTTGGTTTGACTCCAATTGCTTGACACAAAAATGTAATTTCCTTTTATATCCAGAAACAGCTCTTTCTAAAACTTCACATTTCTCATCAGAATTCTTAAATGTGGTCTGGTCTTTAGTTTGAAAATGTCTTTGTATACTTGACGTACGACATACGACACTTTCGCGACATAGCACACATACAGCGCGATCTTTTTGTTGTATGAATCCAAATTCGTTAGTCCAAGAATCTTGGAAATCGCGAACATCAAGCTTTCTTTATTTTAGTCGCCATTTGATCCAATATGTAACTATTAACTGTCACAATAATGAAACAAACAATATACAAATTTTCACAAAAAAACTAACGCAACACAACGCGACAAAGTTAAAAGTAACCAAAAAATCACGTCGTGCATCAAACTATATTTAACTTTCGACTGAATTCATACTCAGTATTCGTATATCGGCGTGACTAATAGAAACATAAAAAAATGTGCTCTAATATCTATTTCTATTAGCTTAATTCACTCCAAAAGTAAAACATAAAATAATTATGACTTCTTTGGCACAGCACTCAAAAAATTACATTTGCTCTTAATATTTAGTTAAAAAGGACTTTTGTCATGAAGTCTGATTCACTTGCCTAATTAAACCACAGCATTTTTTTCACCGAATTTATTTCCAATCCAAATTAAATATGTTGATAGAATAACTATTTTTGTTTAATATATTTCGATGGAAAAGGTCTGTTAAGCAGAATTTTGATTTATACCTAAGACATTGGGGTTTTTTTCTTTTTCCGTCGATGCCCAAACTTTTGGTGGGTAAAAGACAAACTACTTACTTTTTTATTCACAGAGCCGTAATGAATGATTCTTAATTTTGCAAGTATTGCTCAAAATTTTTTATTTGTGTTGAATATTTAATGCTAATAGTAAGTCACATTTAAGAAGAAGTGTTTTCTTTTATATAAAGCACGCAAACTACAAGCAAGCTGATTCAGCAGAATCGTTTATGGCAGAGAATCGAAAGTGAAAAATAAACTTTATATAAAAATGTACGAGGGGTGAAAGGAGAGACAGAACGATGTAGCATTATATATAGTATATATCTTATAATTTTGTAGAGTGGTGGCGTGCCACTGGAAATTGCTCTGCGTGCACATCTGGCACGCGTGCCATAGATTGCCGACCCCTGTTGTAGAGCATTTCTTTTTTTTTCTTCATCCAGAAAGGACGGACTGCAGAATTTTACATGAATTCTTCTACAAAACCTACCGTTCGTCCACAAATTTCTCCTCAATCCTCCTCCCCGAAAATGATTCCTCGGGGGAGAAATCCTCTCTCAGCCCAGAGGAGTCTCCCAAAGAGGAAGAGCCCACAAAAGAGACCGTGGAGCAAAAGACTCCCACTCCCCCGAAAAAAGATACCCCACAGACTGAAGAAACGGATGGCAAAGACGATAAACCAGAGGTAAGGTGTATTATTCTCTTTAAAATCAAACCTACGAGAATAACAAGGAAGTCATGCAGTGGCTTTTTAGCGTATTGATGAGTAGCGTGAGACTTAAAAGAAGTTGAATTATATCTGCGCTTGTTTTCTCATTCTCGACATGCGTCACGTCAGCTCCAGAAGGTTGTTGACCGCCAAAAAATCCGTAATAATAAGAGGATCGGATATGAAGTCCCCCTTAAAATGTCCGATGCATCCCGAAATGTGATCCGGTGAAGCTGGAGGGTCACAGCGTTTTTTACAAGTAGGGTGCATTTTCTTCCACTATCATCTATTTCTGGTGACTACTTGTTAGTCTAGCCAGAGCAGTCTGGGAGCGTCTGTCCCATTGGATTTCCAGCAGAGAGCCAGGGGATGTTCCTGTATACCATTAAGGGCGTAGGTGGGACACGCCCTATTAAATTAAGATTAGATTTTTCATTTTATTATAGTTCTTGATAAGTAAGCCAGTTGCCATTTCATTCTCACTACCCTTTTTGGCCAGTCTACCAGCGACCTCCTTACTTCCGATGTTAAGATGTGGCAAGATCCATTGGAGGTAGACGTCGTGGGTCTGAGAGATCTTCCTCAGTTTGAGCAGAATAGAAAAGCTGGTTTCATCGTTTGTGGAGAACCAGCCACTAAGATATTGTAGTGCACTGCGGCTGTCCGATAAAGTCCATAATTTGACTATTAGATATAGCTCGTTGACTATTACATCTGCAACTATTTTTTACAATATTAACATATAGATAAAAGTTATTCAATCTAATGAGCGTTTTAATACCACAGAAAATTTTTGTTATAGGAGGAGAGAGAGCAAATTCATCTTTCTGATGGTTCAAACGGGTATCTTCTGGTGTTGAGAGGTTCCTTGTTGCATACCGAATTCCACTCGAGGTTCGGCTTCCAGGTGCAGAGGCTATTAGCTGTTAGTGTGATGTCAGAGGAAAGGATTTAGCAATATTTTAGGAGAACACGTGTTGATGCGAACGGAGTAATTCTAACTGCATAGAAAAGCCAATCTTGCAGCTGTGAGGAGGGTTAATGGGACAGCTTTTATTGATAGCCACCATCCATCACTCTCGATTCTCGTCAGTTGTAAATTTTAACCTCAGGGCTCCTCTTTGTGCAATTTTTATTGGCTTGATGGATTCATAGATTTTTCTCAAAACGTTTTCATTTCCTATTTTGTTTGCTCTGTCTGCTTTTGTTCTTACCCCCCCCCCTTGTGGTGGAGTGGTCTTTTGTAACCCTGGCAATTGAAATAAAAAAAAACTCAGGCCAGCCTTAACCTTTTAGCTAAGGGTGTGTCATATATGCACCAGTCTCCAACCCCCTTATCGGACGGCAGGCCGTTCAATGCATTTTCCCATGGGAAAGGCAATCCCGTAGAACCAGTACGAAACGAGATTCACCAGTGCATCACCCGGCTGCTGATGACATTAGGGAGAATGCATATATGACATACTCTTCTCTACAATGCTTTCCGCTGATCAGTACATTGAAAACATCGTATTGACATCGGTGATGTTTCATTGCAGAAAGAAATGAGCAGTTTATTTAACACAAGCATTGCTTTATTACTATCAACATGAAATGTTCAGCCCCAACAGCATTTGAATGTCAAAAATATTTCGTAATAAGTAGAACTTTAATACTACAGAACAAGAAGTATAGTGCGTATTCGTTCGGTAAAAGCATGGACGAGGAAGTGACTAATGCAAAAGATATGATGGTTACAAGAAGTGGTATACGTACCAACATCAGTGAACTCTTTTTTCTTGTACATTATTCTCCTTCTTGAATGTTCTTATGACTTATTGGGGGTTCTCTTTGACAACGTTAGAGTACCGATATCCACTCCCGGGTTTTCTCCAGATGAGAACACGTCTCTATTCGCTGTCCAAATAGAATCGTGTACTTATCACTGAAGAGAACTCGTCCCTAATCATCCTCTGTCCATCCATCTCCATCCTCTGGGACAGGTGTTCTCGGTACCATGTTAGACGATCCTATTTTTGGTTCACAGTCAAAGGGATGCATACTAGAGAGTACCTGGCATACAGACCATCTGACAGAGACCTGGACGTTATACGACAAAGTTAATGTTCCTGTTGCATTATACAGGTTGCGAGACAGTTGTGTCGCTCTCAAGGGCCTATTATTTTTGGCTAGAGTAGTCTGTAATAATGGTCTTGAGCCGGTGTTGTTGACGGTGTTTTGACCAGGTCCGCGGACCACTGATCCGACCACAGTCTCTGCGAACTGTTTCCATGAAGTGGGCGCCACATCTGTCTAAACACCGAGAACCTATGATTGACCCGCCTCGAGTCTCCCATCTATCCGTCATCTTGTGGCATCGTCTACGTGATGACTATATTAACGTTGGGCAAGAAAACTCAAAAAATAAGGATTTGGCTAAATTACGATGTTTGCAAACGTCCTTGCGCTACAAGCTTCAGCGAGCAAGTGAGGTACCTCCCGCAAACGTGATCACAGAGCCACTGCCTTCCGACGTCACAAGCCACTGCGGGCAGAGGTGTCCACGAAGAGCCCAGCTATCATCTTATACCTTATTTGTGTATAGGCTTTAATTATTTTATTCCTTTTTTTTAAAAAAAAGTTTTTTTCGTGTAATTCTTTTTATTGGTGTAATTAAAATTTTGCAATATTCCTTCTAGTACTTTAATAAAAGTACTCGTAGAATTATAGAATAATACTGTGCACTCTTAAAAATTGTTTAATAAACCATTGTATTAAATAAAATATAATAGAAACCCTCCCCTTCCCAATAGTTTTTTTGTAAAATTTAAAAAGGCTTCCATTCTGTTTTTTAACAAAATTTGAAAATTCGATGCAGTTGACTAACATATAACAAAATCTAAACAAATGGGGAAGACTTGCATTTAGATTTCCTAAAATTAAAGTTTCTATGTCAATACTTGTCACTACTTGTACGATTTTTTTCTTAAAAATGTTTCTGAAACTTGTTTCCTATGAATGTTTCATTGATATTTCTTAGAGCGAGAAAACTCCAGAGAGTGCGGGGGCTGATCCGGAACCGGATGCGAAACCCCCCGATTCCGATAAAACTCCCGACTTACGAGATGCGAAAGAAGAGAAAGAGGAGGCTAAAGAGACCGAAACCGAGAAGAAAGAGGAGGAAGAGGCCGAGACCGCTGAGAAGGAAGAGGAGAAAAAACGGGAAGTGGCAGAACCTGCTCAAGAAGGGAGTCAAAAGTCAGCACAATCCGGAAACTCCGAAGCACCTGTCAGCAGTTCAGGTATCTTATCACTTTCAGTTAATTTGTGTGATTCAACTGATAAAAAAAGTCAGTTGGGAAATTATTTTTAGTTATAGAAAAAAAAAATTCTTTAAAAGAATCCTTGTGTTTTTAAAATATGTTATTAAGCACTAAAAATTAAAAACGGTGGGGAGTATAAAATATTACTCGATGATTTTATCGATATTGATTGACGGTAATCAATAATTTTCTAGAAACCAAATAAGAGAAAATCTAGAATTTTCATATAGGTAATAGTATTGCCTCAATCAGATTTTGATCATTATGCATAAATTTTTTACACGAAACAAGATCACGTGATATTATCAAACCGGATCAACGAATCAGCGGTGAAACTTATTCACTTTCCTGTGGAAATTCGCAAAGTATTGGCCCCTGATGAATCTTAAGGAAGAGAAAAGAAGCCTCAAATTTCAAGGAACATAATTTAAAATCCTAAGTACTTCAAGACAAACTTCTGGTTTTCTAACAAGTTTACAATGACTTTACTTTAAAAAAATTGTTGGCGTTTAACATGAAAGCTTACAAATTTTAGAAAGCACCAAGAGAGTCTTGGAACATCAATGTTGAACCGTCAGAACAAAGCCGTGGAGATTGTCTCTCTTGAATTCCCCCCATATGTTTATTCGTCACCATAGATTTTGTACTTTTACAAGTAGATGGCGCCATGAGCTAGAGCTCTTTATTGAATTCATTTCTGTTTTAAACTAGGATAATTCTAGTTACCACAAAATTATTTTCCTAAAACAATTCTTTTGATTCTTACGATTACATTTTTAATATTTTTCTGAAAAATAGTTTGAGAAATTATAGAGATTTTTCCAGATCAGTATGTGCCTTTGCATTTCAAAATTTATGGAAATTATTTATAAAATACAACTCATTAAGATAATACTCATAAAAATAATAAAAATGCATTGTGTAACTCTATTTTTTATGAATTTCGATTATAATAACCAAGATTGTAAAATTCTACAACATTTACTTGAAAGTACTATTACAAGAAGCAATACTAGAAAATATATGAATAAAATCTGAGAAACGCTCAAGCTTCAGTTTTAACACGAATAAAAATTTAAAATCATTTTTTCAATTTAATTTCAATTTAATATTTTAGCAAATGTACATTGTAAGAATACAAAAAGGATGAGCAAATTATTTCTGTCACGTACCAAGAAAAATTTTTCTAAAATTTTAAAAACAATATAAAATATTACAGTCGAAATATTTTAATGAGATGAGTGAAGTTGCCTTAAATTCCTTATATTGAGTTCAATAAAAGTTCATATATTTGAGGTTCGAAGTGAGATGCATGATTCTAAGGAACGAGAAGCTAAATGTTCATCTGTCAGCAGTGGCGTAACGGAAAATAATTGCCCCCCCCCGCAAGGTCAGGTCTTGGGCCCCAAGCCAATATATGGACGTGTTCTACCGTAAAGCTTACTATGGGGGCGCTACAGTCATTAGTACCTTTTTCTTCTTCCGGTTAATGCAAAATCACCATTGCCTTGAGCTAAAAAATTTAACAAGTATTTTATAAAAGATACTGAAAAAAATAATATAAAATTCCGAATGTGAAATCTACAGATAATCTTCTTTCCATTTCGTTCAAAAAAAGTTTCAAAAACTTGCATTCGAACTTTGAAAATCTCAGTTGAATTTCGATGTTTTCCCATAGATAAACATTATACCGGAAGTAAGTGAGGGTTCCACTCAATGTTGTTGTTTACAAAGTAGAACTTATCCATATATATATATATATATATATATATATATATTATATATATATATATATATATATATTTGTTAGAAAAAGTCTACGTTCATCTACTACTACATACATAAACAACGAAAAAAAATTTAAAAACCAGAATTTGAAAAAAAAATTTAAATTATGTTTTATTTAGTTCATTCCAAGTATTGAGATGTCATGAGTTCGAGACCAGTACCATTGAAGACCCGCCGTGTAGGGGAGTGATGCACGTTAAATCTGTCGAGAACTCAAACGTCCTCCCGTTGGTGTGGTGTGGTAGTTAGGAAAGGGGGGTGCCAGCTCATGTGTCGCCCGCGTCACTTGACCATGGTTCAAAATTACGTGGTCCGTCGCCAAAAGCCCTCGTGTAGCTAAACAGTGTGACGTTAATATTCACTCACTCCAAGTATTAGGAATAACAAAAGTAAACTCGTTTTTTTCCCATAGATTTTAAAATAAAAACATGTTTATAGCGATACCAACAATAATCAAGTAGAAAAAGTCTGCGTTCACTGTTTTAGTAGTAATTGTAAAAATTATTTAAGAGGGATAATGAGCTATTTAATAGCTGCAGTGGCATAACGGAAAATAATAAGGCCTACCCCTCGCAAGGTCCGGTTTTGGGCCTCAAGCCAGATCTTACAAAGGATTACAAAATCAAACACAATGTACCGATACACATCATCTAAAAATATTTAAACATTACACTTATAACTGAATACAAAATCAACCTGAGTCTGAATAAAAGAAGTAAATAACCTTTAACATTAGAGAGTATTTATGATATTTATTAAAATGAAAAATCTCTCTAACAACAGTCGAAAGATGACCTGTTAACTTAAATAAAAACAATACATTAAGAAAGACACGAAAACTGTAAAATAATTTTCGTTTTCAAATTCTTGCGAAAGAAAAAAGATATCGCTTACTTTATTCCTTACAACTCCTTTTCTTTAGATAGAGTATCCTTATCAGCTGAAGTGTCCGAAATTGTGTTTTTTCTATTGAATTAATTTTCATTTCCAAGATTTGTTAATCAGGTTCACTAGCATTACGATAAATAGTACTTGCACAAGATTATGCACTAGCAGATATTAAAAATTTATCCAATTTTGCACATTTACTTTTTTTATTATACTCCTTTTCCTTTCGAATTTTTCGTTTTTGAGAAACATTCAAAGTTTTTTTAACTCCACTTATTTTAGGGTCGCTTTTCTTTTTGTCCAGTTGACAAAATACCATTTTTCGAACCAAAATATTAAATTCCGATAAAAAAAAAAGTACAGTTCTAATTATGAAAGCGAGAAGTGAGATGGGAATGTTTTTATCGTTAAGGGACACACCCTAAATTTAGTACATTGAATATAAAAATAGAGATGTCTGTTCAATATGAAAGCAATTTTGTGAAACGTTTCTCATTATGCTTTATTTGATTGAATACTCATAAATCTGACCAAGTTATTATTTAAATGCTCTCTAAGGTTTTCCAAGTATCATAGTACTATTTCACGTGAAAAATGCATAACAGATGTACGTTATTTACGACTTCACTAAAAGAAAATGAAATACATGAGGGGGAACTAAAGTTGCCAATTAGTTACTCTGCAACTTCGGTAGAAAGTAAATCATGTCTTTTTTTCTCTCTTTACTGCTAATGTAAAGTATACTATATAATAATATTGATGATTTCTTTATCTTCCTAGCATTATATATATATCCCCGATTATCCATCTGACTTTTATTTTGTCTGTTAGTAATTTGGGTTTGAAAAAACACCGCTTAAGGAAAGTATCTCTCGTCGCTGGTATTACAGTACATCAAAGAAAATGTTTTTTGAGATTTGGTTATTAGATCAAAGATATATAATGAGCGCATTAAAATTTTGATTTTGAATGACGTTAGATCGCCAATTGGAAAATCGCTTAAAAGTTGGATTTTAAGAAATCGAAAGCGAATTTTCAGAAAATCTACATGAAGAGCGTCTGTCAGGTTTTGGGCACCCTCCCCCCCCCCCGCGGTGCGGGGGTGTACGTTACACCACTGTCTGTCAGTCTACTTCTGAAGTAGTTCTTTCTAAGTTTCATAGTTGAAAATACTTGTTCACTTATGTAAGATGAAGCACACATAGCACGGATTTTCTGGGCATGAGATATTAAATTTGGGAAACTTACTTTCGATAATAATCTGTAAAAAACTCTTAACTTTTGCATATTTAGAAACAATTGTTTGAGGTGATTGTTAGAATGCAACTCAATGCAAATAAGAGAAAGTAAAAATATCATCAGTCCTTTGAAAATAAAGTAGAGGAAAAAATATTATTAAAACAAAGTAGAAAAGGAGATGGATGTATAATATATAAATATATATTTCTTTTGATTTGCCTCGGACCGGCAAATTAAAATTCTATCTGCAAGCCGGATAAAGCCTGTCGGAGTTGGCCCGCGGATCGTAGTTTATAAATCTTTGTAATAAACCATGAATTCCACGACGTATGCCGCGTTTAATCATACTTCCATTTGATCTTCGAAATGCCAAAATGGAGACGAGGTAGTGTACTTCAGATGGAATACTTAAAAGTTTAGAGACAAATATAAAAGATTGCAGTAAAGAGCTTCAACCTCGGTCCAGGACCTCGACCTCGCTGGAGGCCTCGTTTCGTTCTCGACTCAGTCTTTATAAGATCATGATCAGGATAATTTTAATTGTTCTCGTATATGAACTGAACTCAGTGGTGCAATATACCTTAAGGGCCAAGGCCTATCTCAGTTTACGTGACTTAAAGCGTTGGGGTGCATGTGCAGATATTTCTGTCAAGTAGTCAGTCTGACTCGAAACCCCCAGTGTTCAGTTCCCAAGCAAACTTGTTCCTTATTTATTGACCCACTGAGAGGATGAAAGGCTGAGTTCCCCCGTACGTATTCAACGAAAAACAGAGAATTTCAAACTGCATACCAACTGACAAAAGTGAAATGTCTGTAATATTATGTGATGACCGTTGCCCATGTCTAGACCTAGGCCTAGCACCACAGACAATCATTCAACTCATTTAGTCAAGATGCGGCCCTTGGTCAAGCTGTTTTCTTCTAGGTTTGTGAGGTTGTGAGTCGTGCACATTTGTTTGTTTCAAATGACCGTTTGTACAAGTATTTGACAATGCATGCTATATACTGTCTATTTTTTAAAAAAATTACTGGTATGGACTACTTTTGTATAGGGGCCTCGAAAATTCTTAAGACGTCCCTTGCTTTTAGTATAAGAAGATTACCAGAACTGTTTTGAAAACCTCTTCATACATTTAATTTTTTTTTAAAAAAAAAGGGGGGGGGAGTTATACATGTCGAAACAAATTTTAGAAATCAATGCTATTGATGGTTTTTAATACTGATGACGTAATCGAAGATTATTCAGCTCCTACAAAGGATGAATATTTTTTCATTGTACAAAGAAATCCTCCATATTGTTTTCCTATTGCAAAAGTAACCCTATTCAATTCTTAACTGCCATATTTGATTATTAGTCTTCCAATGGTCGCGTTGCCATCCATACCATGTTCTGTTTCGTTCTTGTATTCGAATGACATGTGATCATCGTCCAGGAGACCGGTTGAACGAGTTGATTGACGTGTGGATCAGGGACAAGGACCTGCTTCGTCTGGAGCATGTAGTCATCGCCGGACAAGGAGAAAGGCTCATCGGCAGAAGCTCGGACGACCGACAGGTGCAAGAGTTTCTCGATCTCGTGCCTACCTATATGGTGAGTTATGTTTCATGATCTAATTTTGCTCATATTTCATTTCGTTGTCAAATAGGTTATTGGGTAATCTGTGATTCAAACAGCACACAAAACATTCATTCTTAAACTTTCGATCGCCCCTCTATGTATTCGTCTGACATCGCAGGCCCCCAAGACTCGGCTCCCTGACTTCTAGCACATGGCTGAGTGATGTGTAAAGGTTCCTCAATTATCCTCTCTGCTACTCGCCCATACTTTTTAAACACATCTCTGCTATTTATTTGAAAATATTGTTATTCTAGTGGTTACATAGTTTGAAACAAGAAAAAACACTGCATTAATATTGTTGATCAAAATGCAGGTTGTTCGGGCTTAAAGTGTCCGAAATGTAGGGTTTATTATTGCGCCCATCAGATTGTAACAAACTGTTCATCCATGCATTGGAAAACCCTCCGAAATTTTTCGGATCGAATCCGATCGGCCACGCGTGGGCACATTATTTAGTAATCGGATACGATAAACTTCATCAGTAAAGATGCGGACGCCACAGCAAAAGATACAGTGCGTACTTTGGTTAACGGAATTTAAATCAATCACGCGTATACAGCGACGTGTTCGAACAAAATGGAATGTCGATCCTCTGACATCAAAATCTATCCACCAATGAGAAACAACTTTAAGGGAGACGAGAACTTTGGTATCTCAGACTAGAAAGTATTCTTCAGTTTTCGCGACCCTGAAAGAAGACACTGCTAATCGTACCTTCGAAATTCATGCTTAGATTTTATACAATTAAATTATAATTACTTCCAGCGACGCAACGCTGTGGTTGGTAGAATACTTGTTTACCATGCGTTTGGCCTCGGTTCGAGTCGCATGGTCGGTTTTTTTTTAAATTTTAAATTCATTTAATTCTTTTTACAATTAAATAATTTTTTTTGAAAAAGGCACATTAAATATTTTACACAATTATAAAATAATAATTAAATTAATAATATTTAACATAATATATATATATATTATTTTTATTATATTAATTATAAAATAATTAAATTAATAATGTATAATATAAAAGATTGCATATTTATAATATTTATAAAAAATTATTTTATAATAAAATTAATATATAAAGTCGACACTTGCTAATTCAAACCTTCGATAATACGAACCTCTCGCTATTTCGAAATATATGCTCAGTTCCTAGAAAAACTCTTGATATTTCGAAATAAAACAATACATTTTGGTACACTCAATATTTTGAAGTAAAAACTGTGGCTGGTTAGACTTCAACACTCGATATATATATAATTCCAAGTTATCTTATAAAACTTTCGACAATTTGAACACTCACTGTCATGTCCTATAGCAGAGTTTAGAGCTTACAAGTTTTGTGTTGTATTGTCTGTGCGTGTCTCCCCCTGTAACGAAGCTCCTTTAGTAACCATCTGTCTGCGTAGTATTATATTGCGTAGGATTGCGTATTTTGAGTCGAACTCACATGACGAATTATGGCTCATCTGTGTGACGTATAGCATGTGGCACCAAATAGGGCATGGCCCGGACTGGACCCTGCCTTGAAGAATCAATGGTGTTGAGAGCAGTGTCTGAGGAAACTGGGTGCGAAATGATTTGATTTCCAATGAAGAATGGAAGGTAACACATTTTTTCGTTTATAATTTGAAGTCAACTTCGGACTATCGAGAGTCGACTCATGTTATTAATTTAATTATTTTATAATTGTAAAAATATTTAATGTGTCTTTTTTAAATAAATTTTAATTGTAAAAATAATTAAATGAATTTAAAAATTAAAACAAAAAAACTTACCGCGTGAGTCGAAGCAAGGCCGAACGCGTGTTAAACAAGTATTCTACTGACCGCGCCATTGCGTCGCTGGAAGTAATTATAACTTAATTATATGAAAGCTAAGCATGAATTTCCAAGTCTATTTTCTCCGAATTGACTGTCCATTCAGCGAAATTACATTGAGGGTTGAACACCCTAAAGGACTACTACTATTGCACAAAGTCTCGTCCCGAAATGAATTTCCTTAGTCGTGCCCTCCCCTTGGAAGTAAAAATCATTTCCTCATGAAAAATATTTCGAGTCCGCAAAGAAATTGTATGCTCAGATTCGTGTCAAATTGAAATTCGCACATTATACCCCTGATTTTGCGATATGAAAGTAGAGCGGTGTAAGCACTAGGTTCGTATTAAAATTTTTATTCATCTTTTTTATCTAAATATAATGTAGGGAAATACTTATATTTCATGTTGTTTACTTCTTATTCTAATAAATATGTTTAAAAATGCAATTTTTTTTTCTTAATTTGTTGAAGAAATAGAAACATTTTATGCAGTTTATTTTTATGAGAAACACCTTTACATGATGCAGAATCAATACATAAAAAAACTGTAAATATCTATATTATTGACCCCTACTCTCTAACTCGCGGGAATAGAATTGTCGTACTATGTGGCACGCTGAATCCTATTGGAAGATTGGTTTGGCACACTACAGCTAAAAGGCTGCTAACTCCTGTTATAGAGGGTTGTTTCGCCTATTATGAATATATACATATCTAAATAACTATTTTTTTCCGTAGGCCCGCATCCGGGGTGTACATGACGCCGTCGTCAGAGGAAATCTGGGGGAAGTGGAGTCGGTGTTAACGAGAAAGAGGTTTGCCCTTAGCAGAGATCACCTGGGGGCCAGCCCCTTGCACCTCGCTGTACTGCACGGACACACGGACATAGTCAAGTACATCATCGACAATTTCCCAGAAGCCCTTGATGGTCCTGACAACGTGAGTGCCCTATCTCTGTTCATAGACACTCAAACACAAGGGCTCTTCGAGCATTAAGTACTTTCAGTTACCTAAAAAGCTTTTGTGGACGCCCTTTCAAAGTAGTAATATTCAACAAAAGTGATTAATTATTTATGCTGCAAACTGAAGTGTGATTCGTTCTATATTATTTAATTTTGGTGTTAAATATTCCAAATTTCCCTTTTTTCTGTTATTTAAAAAGAAGCAAAGGAGAGAACAGCATGAAAGGACATAAATGTATGAAAATAGTAAGACTGATATTTTGATTTAAATAGAATTAAAACTTTCGCCTGGGTAAAAAAAAATGTAATTATGACAATCTTTTCAAATTAGGATCTCTCTCGCACATTTTTTTTCTATTTTGTTAAAAAGTTCAGCTCTATCCTACGTAATATTTAACGTACAGAATGCGGCTGCGGTAGCCGAGTGGTGGAGCAATCGTAGCGGCTTCATGATGCCGCCGCTGGTTAGAGAAACGTTAAATCTGTTGAAGCTCTCATTGGTGTGGAGTCAAATTTGGAGAATGGGGTGCTAACTCAGGTGTCGTGTAGCTAAGATTCAAAATTCCTCTCTGTCGTCAATTGTCCTGGTGGGACTTCAAAGTTAAAAAATTACATAAATCATAGAAGTTTGGTGACAATTCAGATGTCACTTAACCGTTTTTGAAAGTTGCGAGATCCATCGGAAAAAGCCTTCGTGTTGCCTCGTTTAGCAACATTAATAAACATTCAGTCAAGAAATAATAGCCTTTGTTACTCCACAGCCCACAACTGTAACTGAATTCAGTCAGAAGATAAAAGCGAAACCATAGATGAACCCATCTTTTTTTATGTGGTACACCTTCAGATTACTTATGTTCAATTGATTTAACTTTTGTTCATATATGGGGTATTATTTTTGGTAAACAAGGATTGAATAAGGTGTCATCACCAAATGTTTTTATTGAGTTAGGAAAGCTTCTAAAGTGTTCTTTTAATTCGTATTCGTAGGAGGGACGGACGCCCCTGCACTATGCAGCCGTAATGCGAGATGGAGGCACTTACTACAGGGTCTTGCTGATGGCCGGAGCGGACGAAACAGTCAAAGACAAGGTGAGCTTTAGATCCCTTTCTCACTGCCTCTAAAAGCAAAACTTCTTTAAATATAGATAATAACATGACAAACCTGAAATTAAAAAATAAAATTCTAACAAAAACATATTGGTAAAAGAATTTTTTAGAATTATATTTAAGATAAATAGATTATCGAGAGACAGTTGATCACCATCTACATAAATGTTAAAAAATTATAGAAGATCCAATAACAAGATTGTAAATGATGATTAGATCCACTAAACCGTTGGATATTACCTTCCAATGCAACTGTTAGATATACAGTGTGGTCTCATCTTCATGGTACAAACTTTAAGGGTAGATACAGGACATTATAACAATCATTTATTGTATTGGAATGTATGGGTGTGCAAGTGACGCAGTGAGGCGCGAATAGAAGAAATAAAAGAAAAGAGAAATGTAGTAATCGGTTGGTTGGTTGCCGTTAAGGTGCAGTAGATGTCTAGCAGCCGTTCAACATGATGCATCTCAGTAGAGGAAAGCGCTATTCACATTTGTGCTGACGTTTACGAAGGGAGACTTTGTGTATGCCGAAAATGCAGACATGCATTACATGTACGTCCATTTACAAAGCCGTGCGTGTAATGCATGCGCTACGCTACAAGTGTATCACGTGCAGTTTCCTGATCGACAAATGACAGATCACTGAACTTTTCAGCGGTTACATCGTCAACTTTGTGAAACACGTTGGTTCCACGTCACCAGACACGATTCTGGTCGACAAAGAGCTGTACGCAGTGCAAACCTGGAAGAAAGCATCTTAAACATTGTGGCTGTTATACCAGAGTCAAGTACAAGAGCTGTTGCTCATCATATAAGTGTAAGTCAGCAGGCCATTTGTAGAGGGTTACACCTCTTTCATTTTGAGCGAGTACAAGCTTTGAATCCGGCAGGCTGTCTTCTCCGACTGGCAGTGGGTGATACAGCAATGTGAGCTGCAGCTGGACTTCATAGTTCATGAGCTGAACAGTTATGAAGAGTTATTGAAAATAGTACGCTTGTCAACAACGTTTCAATAAACACTTTGTCTTTCCTTTTATTTTTTGTGTTTGGGCCTCACCACGTCACTTGCGCCCATATATTACTATACAATAAATGATTGTTACAATGTCGTGTACCTACCCTTAAAGTTTGTACCATGAATTTGGGACAACCCTGTATCGGTAATCACTCTCTTAAGATAAAAAAGAAATCATGCACTCCATTATTTTAAATAATTTAGCATTAATTTAATGGATCGTTTTTAATTATCAACTGAACCAATAGATGGCTCCGCCATCTGTACTAATGCGTACTTGCATCTGTACCGATAAAAACAGTCTAGTGCCAGTCTAGTGTTGGACTCGGGGATTAAAACGCTAATGCCTTCCTTCCTGGGCATAGACGGTTAATATCTGACTTATACTGTTTCCGTCTAATATTTTCTATTTGGTACGTATGCTATGTTTAAAACCAATAAACCATTATTACTATCACCTTTTCATTTATTTGCGTCTAATAACCTTATATATGCTTAAGTCTCATGATATTGAGAAAATGAAGTCAAGTTGCGCTTATACATACATATAAGAAGGATTACTTTTTCATGTAAAAATTAAAATATGCAAAAGTTCATTCCTGTACCCATATGGGTGTGGACGGGATTCCCGCTCAGGTATCGTCTTCGTCACTTGACTGAGGCTCAAAAGTATGAGGTCTGTAGCCACTATAGCCCTCGTGAACTTTTAGAGTGAAATAAACAATAAAATCTGAAACTGTAAAGGGATTGCATAACGAATGGGTTTTTTTTAACCTAATCAGGGGAAATGTTTTTAAACTAATCTTCAAACTTAATTGATCAAATTGCTTTTTAAAACAAAAATTGTTTAAAAACCCTGCTTACTAAATGTAACGTTTAAATACATTCCTAAACAAGAACTCTGAATGCTTAAGAAAGCAAAGAACCTTAATTTGAATATTCCTTTTTGAAAAAATTCCAACATTTTACAATCAATTAATTCAAGAGCTGTTTCCAGATATAATTATTAAAATAAAATGACAGACATATACACTCACGGAAAAAAATTTCCAACACCAAGAAAGTGTTAGATAAAAAAAATTTGGCAGGTGTTTTAGTAAAGATGTCATCGATTCAAATTTCGCGCTTAAGTAGAGCGCTAGTAGCGCCACTCAGAACTTGCAAATCAGGGTTGTTTTAAATACGTTCTGTAAAATTCGTGAGCGTTATTTGTATTTGAAGTATTGAGTTGATGTCTTAAAGGCGAAGAATGCCTTTAAGAATACGGAGAAGGCATTATCGACAGCTCACCAAATTTGAACGAGGTCATGTAATAGAGCTACGAGAAGGTGGATTTTCTTTCCGTGATATTGCAGAAACACTTGACCGGAATGTATCCATTGTGCATGATTGTTGGGAGCAGTGGTCAAAGGATGATACTGCCTCGAGAAGACCTGATTCCGGCACTACTGAGAGAGAAGAATACCATATTCGGTATACGACTGTGGCACATCTTATTGTGGAAGAAATTCGGACTGTAGGTAGTACCACAGTGACACAACGAACTGTTAGAAATCGGTTACTTCAAGGACAACTCCGAGCCAGGCACACTGTAGCGTGTATTCCACTGACTCCAAGGAATTGCCATTTTCGACACCAGTGGTGTCAAGCCAGAGCTCATTGGAGGACGGAATGGAGATCTATTGTGTATTCTGTGTGCCTTGGTGCCATTGATGACCGTGTGTTGGTCAGAAGAAGGTCAGGGGAACGCCTGCAACCAAACTGTCTTCGTCCTAGACACACTAGACCTACATCTGGAATCATGGTCTGGGGAGAAATGACAGCAGAAGTACTCTCGTGGTTATACCAAACACACTGACTGCAAATTTTTACGTCAGTCTAGTAATTCAACCTAGAGTACTGCCATTCATGAACAGCATTCAAGGGAGAGTTTTCCAACAGGATAACGCTCTCCCTTAAACCGCTGCTGTGACGCAATGTGCTCCACAGAGTATTGGAATGTTACCTTGGTCTGCGAGATCACCAGTTCTGTCTCCAATTGAACACGTACGGGATATCATTGGACGACAACTCTTGCATCATCCCCAGCCAGCCCTGACCGTCCTAGTATTGACACAAGCTCCTTACTACAAAGTAACATTTGGCACCTATATGATTCAATGCATGCGCACTTGTAGGCTTGCATTCAAAATTCTGGAGGTTACACCGGCTATTAATGTAACAGCATTTTACATTTGAAATGCAATTTCTTGAGCCTTAAATTAGCCTGTGGTCTTCAAAATTTAATTAATTAAACATGTTACCTAGACAACTGCATTGTCTAAATTTCCATTACTCTACAATAATTTTTTCTCGGTGTTGGGATTTTTTCCCCGTCTGTGTACATTAACATTAACTTTACATACATTAACTTTAAAGAATTTAGTAAAAAACACTGTGGATTTTCTTTCTTTTTAGGCTAATCACACACCTGACTATTACCTGACACATCCGGGAGTCCTAAGTATCCGGGATCTACTGGAAGGCTACCGAATCAAGGAACTCCAAAACAGACGACCTTCCCAAGTGAACATATGGCAGCGCCCTCCCACGGACGAAGCTGAAAAACGTGAGTGAATTGACAGACGGGTGGTGCTCGAGATAAGTGTCATAATAATAATATTGTCGACAATCTCTTTTCCAAAATTCCTAAGTGGACTGAAAATGGCAGATTGCTGTTTCTGTGAAAAATATCTGACTTGGGGAAAAAAGTGTTAATCAACTTATACATCTTTCAGAATTAGTTCTGAATCAAAAAGACGATAATCAGAAGTGTTTTTTTATATTAAAGTGATGCATATTGATTGTCATGCGTAGTAAATTATTATAGGTATAGCTTTCTTTTAAATTCTTAATATTTATCGTCAATCTTTTCTTCCTTGCAAACCATAGAAGAACCCAATATATTGTCCTTAAAAATATAACTTTTTATCTCATCAGTTTCAACTAAGCAAATGGAATATTAGAGAGCATAAAATAAAGGATTGCCTTAGGGCTGTATCTCTATTTTGCATTCACCCCCAGAAAGCTCTGTCTATTGTATAGGAATTTTTGGCGTTGAAGCATTTTTTATGTTTCAGTTTATTTAATGTTTGAAAATGTATAAATTGATTCGAAGTAAACACGAGATTTCAAGGTAACGCTAACATATAGCACTTGGTGCTTATCTGTTACAGGGACTATGAAACCAAGCACGTAGAATTTACGCCAAATACTGGCTTATACCAATTGTTAATACTCGTGTTACGGTACGTAGCACTGTATATCGTGGCTTGTACCGGTTGCTGATATTACTAATAAGGAGTTCTGTTTTCAGACTACCATTTTCTTTCTGTTGTAATGTTAGTTAGTTTTTTCTACTATTTTGCTACGATGGTGAAAATCTAGAATATTCTGATGGATGAAGAAGTCCCAATACCAAATGGTCATACCATACGCACGGAAGTAAACAAGAAGTGGTGTAATGTTATTGGTTTTCTGCGTATTATTGGTCTTCGTAAACTGAATTGATTACCAGGACCTAGGATTCTTTTCACCGAAACTTTACACTTTATTTATTGTTGAGTCGATGTATCGTGATATCAACGGTAGATAGAATTCAGTCCAGAAGTAGACTGATAATATCGCTAATGTCTCCGTATTGGCGACAACTCAGATAAGTAGTCGCCAACAGATGGTCCATATAATCGATACCTAAAAAAATTCTAATTCCAAAAACTCAAAAAAAAATAATAATCAGTATAGAAAAAATTCTTATTATTAATTCATTTCTACTAAAATTTAATAAACATGTAGTGTACGCTCAAAATATCGGATGTTCTTGATCTTACCCTTAATTGTCTGCTAGTCTTATTGCTTTTCATTAGTGGGCAGAAATGTCAGAAGACATTTCTTCTGTCTTGCCAGAATTCCTCTCTGACTACAGAATAAAGTGTGTTTGTTTTTTATTATAGAAAAAAAACTTTATTCCATGACAACACACACAACCAATACTGAGTTAAAATATTACCTTCGTCTGAGAGAAATTCTGGAAAGACAGATTAAATGTCAGAAGACATTTCTACCCGCCAAAGAAATGCAAATAGAACTGCTCCAGCAGCCAATAAGACATAAGGATCAAGAGCACAGCTGATATATTGAGTATACATTACAAACCTATACATATTTGATGAATCATCTGTATAAACATCATTTAAAGTATAAACTTAATTACATTTTGTAGAAGCAGTGATTATCGCTTTTTAATGTGCATCTCCACATTAAGTTATTGCAATAACTTATCTTTATCTTACTGTGAGGTGAATTATTCTAAAAATGTAAATTAGTGTTTAAAACTTAGTGGCGTTGTACAGTTTTATACTTTCCTAGTCGGGAAACAAATTCATTCATAAAATAATTTTACTAAATGTATTATAAAAGTTCGAATTCTTCAACTGAATTTATACGACCCAATGCATTTTTTAATCAGTAGAAAAGATACATTAAATTTTTTATTTAAAACTGAAATGATATTGAGTTCCTCAATAAATATTTAAAAAAAATTATACGTAATGAAAATTAATTGTGAATATTCTTAAGTGATTTTCCCCCAAGGTAAATTACTAAATTATTTCGATTTATCCTCTCTACTGATTCAGTTAGTTATTTTATGCATAAAAATTATTTATTTTTAAATCCATCGAAATGTAAAATCTTTATGGATGGTTTGTAAGAACATAACTAATTATATACTGTCTCGACATAATTTTCAAGGTATTTTTCCCGTATTTAAAAACTTACAAAAAAAATCTTCTTATTTTTTATGTTTCCATTTATTAAAATTAATTTTTTCCCAATTTTATTATTAAAGTCATCGTTACTTTATAAAGGGAATATCTGAGCTTGCATATTAAACATTCGCCCCTTACTTCAATGATGAATGTTTGCGCTTCTCTCATGATATGTTATGTGACTTCATTCATTATGTTTTAATCAGGTGTATCTGCTAATGTATAAAAAGTAAGCTGAAAAACACGTTGAAACATTTTACTTTACAAAAATAATTGAAACTGCTTCATTTGATTTTTGATCTTATCGAGAGAATGATTCTAGAAATAATATTCCCCAGTACAATTTCAACGCATTTATTCAGAGGGTTCAACTAAAATATAAATCAGCAGTGAAGGTTTCGTGTGACACTGTTATAATTGTTATATATATATATGTATGAAGTTTCTTCCAATATATTTTTTTGTATAGGTTTACATGAAAAAGAGAAAATTACAGTTAATTCTCAATAGGTTTCTTTCACAAAATGTTTACTTTATGAAGCAAAAAACTCAGGATTCTTGTATAAAGAAATCCGAGTGTATTTAAAGGGGCTGATCTAAATAAACTACATTAGTATTATTCAGAACTAAATTATTTGATTAAAAAAATTTCCGATCCAAAGACTACTACTTAATAGAAATATTTAACGGTTTTCTCAATTTATTTTTTCAAAACTTCTTGCCTCTTACATCGCAAATTACAATTTGTTTCAAAAAGGTTTTTTAGATTTTCCTGCGAAACCATAACCATTTTTTTTTTGTTTATTTATATGTTAACTATTAAAAACAGAATTATTTACTTTCAATTGCTTAAAAGCGAGAGCTTTTATTTCCTAATTAAAAAAGTTATCATTGAATTAATAAAAGTTACTTTTCCTAATTTTTTTTTTCAACTCTTTCACTTTAGGTTCGTTTTCATTCTCGAAGAAGATCTGTTACAATTTGAAACTTTTGTCCCTGAATTTGAGCCTTGTTTGCCTTTCAAACAAATTAAATATTAATCATCCAAATCTAATAAAAAGTTAAACTAAAATGGATAAAAAAAAAATTTTATTTTCCATTAAATTTAAAATTAGGATTTAATCTACAACAAAAAAGGATTACAGTACAAAAATTATTCAGCCCAACGGCTTTTGAAAAAAGGGAAGGAGTTAGTACAAATTTGGTAGAGAATCGACAGTTAAAATTATTTAATAAGTATTGTTTTTATATTTATTTAGCCCTTTAATAAACTAAACTTATATTTTAATGATATTTGTTTTGAGGGTAATTTTTAATTCAAATACTTTTTTCATAATTCCAAGAGTTAATTTAATTTTCTTCTGAAGCGTTTTTTATTTTATTTTATTAAAATGTCAAATTTTTTACTCTGAATATATTTATCTCCCTAACTGGCAAATCATAGTATTAAAATAGAGTTAGAAAAAAAAACATTTTTGTGAAAAAAAATAATAAATTTCTAACATAAACCATCCATAGAGACCATTAAAATATTTTGTTATGATGTTTATATAATATTTGTCTTCCTCTATCAGTCAAAAAACAATGATGGTGTTTGTACAATTTCTCTTTTTCTGATCTAATAACTGAACTCTGTTTTCAAATACTCAACTGAAAAAATGTTGAACAAAATATAGTTTTTCTGTAGTGAAAATGTTTTTTGTATCTCTCATGTAAAGTGGACTCTTGTGCCCTGATAGTCAGATGACGGCGAAAGAGAGAAAAATGTTGCCATCTGACCTCCAAATGACTTTCAGAGAAAAAGATGTGTCATTGCTTACAAACAGAAAACCAATTATTTATGCTGATTTTAAGAAATCGCTAACGATAGTTTAATGATAATGAGATAAGAGATTTGAAATGCTGACAACTTTTAAAGCCTGATTTATATTTATTTATTTCTCTGGATTTATTTACGTAATTTATTTAATTTCCGTGTCTAGTATTTTTAATTTTTTTTTATTAATGCAGTATTATTGTTTGCACTATTTAAAATACGTCCCCTTTATGGCATCCATTGGAACAATGTTAAGTCTCTTTAAGCAACAAAACCAAAAAAAAGTCACAAAATGGCAAACTATATATTTCTTGAAATCATATTTGAATTTAGCAAAGTTCTAGTTCAATGCAACTTATTTCATAGTTGGATTTAAAATCGATTTATTTATAAGTTTCGCTTTTTATTCGTTTCAAGGTATGAATGAAAATTTAAGATAATGCGACATTATTTCATGATGTCTTTGATATACAGCTGAAGCAACTATGGAAAGATTAAGAAATGAATATAATAGGAGTAGTATGCCATCAATAGACTTACTTTATTCAAACTTAACTAGTTATATAATTTATCTTTTATTTTATTTTATAATTATCCTCACTAAAAAAAGTCGTCTGGATGCGATCTTGTGATGGATATTTTGAAAAATATCCTCTAGAAGTTTCTTAATGTAAGCAAGAGTCCACTTGTAGTGTAGTGCTACTTTATTCTTAGATTGTTTTCATTGTGTATATTTCCGTGCCTGATTTAACTAATAAAAGATTGTTCTCTATCTTGTCTCGTTGTTTTATATTCACTTACGAATTATAACAGAAAGAGAAAATGCCCTAATTTCATATATTTCTGAAAATCTCAAACACAAAAGCAATACACTATTTTGGACTCTTGTTTGCAATACTTTGAAAATTTTTAGAAAAAAAATTAATCATTATGAGTTTTTTTTAAAGTAATTTTTTGAATTTTTTACGAAATCTGAGCTTAAAATCGAAAGCTTTTTAACTTTACACATTGCATATTTCAGAATTTTTTTTAATATTTAAATGCTGGATACACTTAACTGGTAAACTAATAAAAAATAAGCATCATAAAAAATAAATGTGGCTCTTCAATTTTTATAATTTTAGAGTTTTAAAACTACAATGCAGTTTAAATGTAAATAATATATGCAAATGCTATACATATTCAAAAAATCGAACAAATACGTAATTTTTAACCCAATGTGTGGAAACAAATCACCAATATTAAATTCAATCTATAAGAACATGTGCATACGTTTAGGAATAAATAACAAATACAAATTAAGAAATCGCACGTTAGCTCCAATACGTAACACTGATCATTTAGAAGAGATTTCTTCGTGGTTACTGATTGATGTTTTTAATTTGATTAACGCTGTATCAAATTGGAAGGGGAATGAACCTTCAAAATACTTAATTACCTGAAGATTTTTAGCCATTGTCGATGATCGAATGATCCTTCTCAGCATCCCACCCCCTTTAAAATAGTGGGAGAGGTCCACGCAGATTGTTACAAAAATAATTGAACATATAGTTAAATACTTCAATTTTTTGCAATCGAAATTTTTATACTTAATTGTGAATAGTATTACTACTTAAAAAGAAAATTAAGTAACGCGCGCATACTTTTAAAATCCCAATTTCTTTGTTGAAACTAATGTTGAAACTGCTTTAAAATTTGAAAAATTGTAGGATAAATTTTGTTGATTCAATCAATAACTAGACTAGATTTCAGCATTTGCTCATTGCCATTTGAATTCGGAAATTAATATTTTAATTCCGTCACATTTAAACATTAAATTCAGTTATTACAACCCAATAATAATTAAATTAAAAATTATCCAGCAAATTTTAATAGGTTAAACTATTCATGATTCACAAAATAGAAAAAATAATTTCATTATTTCCTCATTAACATCAGCTTTTAAGCGCTATCAAGAATGAAGGAATCAATGAATATATAAAAGAATAAATTTAAATCCGCTTACAAAAATGATTTAAATGCTGTGTTTTCGAAAGTTTTTTGCTTTAGAATTCTTTGATAAATAACTTTTTTAAATTTTATACTTGAACTTTCTTTACCAGTTGTTTAATGTAACATTTCGCAGAAAAAATTGAGAACTTATTTTGTTTATGTTTATTAATATTCGAGAAAAATCATTTTGATGCTTGTTAGCCACAAAGGATGGATGCCGTGAAACATATAAAAATAATTACCCAACATTTAAAATGACTTAGATCATGTAGAAAATACTTTTATTTCAATTTTAGAGTCCATGTTTTGTTTATCTGTTATTATATTATTTTATTTTTTTCGATTTCAAGTTCTTTACGTAGGTCCCTTTTAGGTAATGTTTTGAAACAAACATTCTTTTCATCTAAAAATGTACCGAAATATTTTTAAAAATTACAGATAATTTTTATACCATTTATGTATTACAGTCAATTAATCTAAATCAATGTTTATTTTTTATAAATAATGAATATAGTCAGTGGTGAGATATTGCAAGCGAAAACGTATGGATAATATTAGGTCTTAAATTATTATTTTATAGAATTCATTTATTTTTCTTTTATTAAAATTTTTCCCAAAACTAAAAATTTATTACCATTTGTCATACTTTGGAAAGCTAATCAAAGCCATTTCCACACATTCGAGAGCTAACGTTGTCTTAAATAATACAAAAATTTCAAGAGCGTGATTATCATTTTTTTTTATCTCTCTGAGATAAGTTCAAGATATGACAATAGAAGATAATTAATTTACACTGAGTCAAAAATTAAAAGATAACACACTTAAAATCATTCATCGTTGTACATCTGATGCACATGATATACTTAAATAAAATGTGTGTATATTTTTAATAATGGTTGCTTAACAATTTTAGTAAATAGCGTCTATTTTCTGCTATTTACCCTTTTCGTGTTGAAAACATTTTATCCATCGTATACTTATTCTTAGCAGAAATCCAACAATATTTGTGTATAAATTTAACCAGATAAATTTCATCATAATTTTTAAAAAATAATTTAAACGGAAAACTGAGACGAGGAGATTGACAGAAAAGTTGAAACTACCTCCTGAATCGAGCTATCTAAATAGATCGAAAAGTTTTTCTTTTAAAACGACCAAATTTCTTATTTTTACTTTCTGCACTATCTTCATGAATAATATGAGCTTAAATTAATTTAAAAACTGTTTCACTAGATTTAAAAAGAAGATTGTCAGAAGTGGGATTCGAACCCACGCCCACCGAAGTGGACTGCGACCTGAACGCAGCGCCTTAGACCGCTCGGCCATCCTGACTTGGCTGCGGAGGAGACCTGTAAAATTGTTTACACTGCAGAACCTGACGATTCGCAATCAGATTCTCGGTTTTATTTTTAGTGACAAAGATCATATAATTAAATCTACATTTAAGTAAAGCTCCGGGTTTTCGCTCATCTTTTTTCAAATTCACATCTATATTGCATTTGAATTTCATTTATAAATCTAATTTTATTTTGAAAAAATTAAATCTCTGCATTTTCGACTACTGGATGTTGTTAGTTTAGTTTTTGGACTAAATTGTTGTTATGGAAAGGATATTGACTTCATCTTGTGACAGTAGTTTAAGACTATGAAATATATCAGCTAAAGTTTACAAATCGGTATGACGAGAAGAAATAGTTGGAAAAGGTCCAAGAAAATAATAATAATAAACAAGCAAACAAACAAAAACGCTGTAATAAATACTAAAGAATGGCCTCTTGAATAGAAATGTTATCAATATGCAAATTAAATATCTTTTCCTATTCAGGGTGATTTGCTACCAGACTGACAAACTTACAGAGGGAGTAGAAATAACTCGAAATCCCATAGGGTCGCAAATGTCGTAGTTGCGAGCTAGGGTGCAGAGAAAAAGAGCTAAAACACAGCAACCTATCAATGGGGCAGAAAACATTTTATTGGAAAATTGTGTCATGTAAAAGATCCCTTGAGTATCAATTTGGCTTTGATACTTTCGGCCAAATTAAATCACGGCAATATTTAGCATCCGACGTGAGCTTCAATTAAAAATTAATTCAGGCGTCCCTATTGGGTATCGCCTCTAGAGGGTGCCACCATGAAATTGCTCTCACATTTGGGTCGTGTCTGCAAAGGCTAAGTTTCTAAAAGGCAGCCCTATTGGAAAAAAAATATACTGAAAAGTTGTATAAATATATGATCATTGCAAACATGTATTAAGGGGGGTCAAAGTTTAAATATTCGTACCCTTTCGGTGAATACGAGTAGAATCAATCCATTTTCGCACTCTGTCTTCAAAAATATCACTAACTACTTATTATTGATTCCATACATTGACTTATAACATATGTATAATACGATTGGATCAATATTTTTTGGGGGGTTGGAGTTGAAAAAAATTTTTGATATTATATCCGAAATTCAAACGTTGAAATTTGAAAATCTCCCTAACGATACCACGTGTTAATTTAGTTTTAGCCAATTGCTTCCAATCACGAAATTTGCTCATCGCTTCCCAAATATGAAACAAATGACCAGAGTTCTCAAATCGAGGCTTGCGTTGGTTTTGTCATTCAAGTTTTGTGCCAAGGAAAACCCACCCTATAGAGGGGCTGAATGCTCTTTCAAAGCTCAAAGTCCTCACGCTGGTAGGGTGTCCAAGTTTGGAGAGTAACATGCCAGCTCAGGTGTTGCCATGGCAACTTCAAAGAAAAAACGTTAATAAGCAATCCTCATCAACACCTCCATTGAACCAATTTATAAGCCGATAAAAATGGCCTCACCACGACTTTTTCAGTTCCTACTATTAGTTCACACTCTCCCTTTATATATTTACTTATATATCTTGTTCAAATTTTCAATCGTTAATATAATATTTTTTATTCATCCACTCAAATTCGAATACATTTTTTTAACTTAAAGTGGATGGCACTTCATGTTCATACAGTTTTTTAAATATTAATTCATGAATTAAATTTAATAACCTAATTATAGTTTAAGAAATATATTTCAGTCGATTTGATTTCTCTAGATGGCAGAACCATTGGATAAAACAGCTTTTGTTAAATTTATAATGAAGATTTAACTGAACCTGAATAAAATCATATGCTTGTTAGAGGTCAGCATTCCTTTTAAACTGGTTAAGATAAATTCTTACATATTATATTTAACTTTTATTTAAAAAATCACAGTACCACTGAAGACCCGCCGTGTAGGGGAGCGATGCACGTTAAATCTGTCGAGGGCTCAAACGTCCTCCCGTTGGTGTGGTGTGGTAGTTAAGAGAGGGGGTGCCAGCACAGGTGTCGTTCGCGTCGCTTGACCATGGTTCAAAATTACGCGGACCGTCCCAAAAAGCCCTCGTGTAGCTGCACAGTGGGACGTTAATATTCACTCAATCACTCACTCACTCATTTATTTAAAAAAATGTAATTACAATTTAAATATGGTTAAAAAGTTTTTAATATTAATTCAAAAAGTGTTTTGTCATTTAATATTGGGATTCTGCCATATGTATATACATATTTATATTAATTGTTATTATTTAATAAAAAGTAATTAAAATAAAAAATTTCTTTGTTGACCTAAGGAATTGACTTTAATTTTTTTATATATTACTTGTTTTTGATCGCAATTTCAAAGCTGAAAATGTTTTGAAGCATTGGAAATAATAAGGGCTTCGAAATATAATTTTTTTCGTTGCGGTTTTCGTTCCAGTTCAACTAAAAAAATATATCAGTTCAGTTCCGATTAAATAACTATTTTATGAAAACTCTTATCTTAAATCATCTAATTCTTTCAATTGATTGAAATCTGTCTTCTACAAGTAGTTTCGAGCGAAACTGAAATAGAAAAATACCATTGAACATCAGAACAACAGAAGCAATATACATGTAATGTGATGGTGATTATATGGTTGACGTTAATTTAGAAAATATTAACAATTTGGTTACAGCAACAAAATGACTGAAGATACATCGAAAAGAAATAAACCGATATTTTTTTCTGTTCAGTTCCGGTTCAAAGCCTCGTATGAAATTTTCGATTTAGATGCTTCTGGGCAAAATTAAAAATATAAAAATTTTCGTATGCATTAGAATTTCTATATTTTTTCCTGTATAACTGTATCTAATGATTTATGTTTTCCCTACCAATACAGATTAAAAATTGGGAGAGGGAGAGTAGTTGTCTGCCGCTTGGGAGAAAAAAAATTTGAAAAATGTTGAGAAGTTTTTTTTTTTTGTCCTTTTTTTTAATCCCACATTTAGGATTAAGTATACATTTTAAAATTCCCGTGATTCGGGAACTCTCAAGCAAAATTTTTCAATTTAGGGCTAACTTTAAGATGAAGAATTACATATATAAGAAAAATAGAATTCAATAATTTTAAAATTCTTTTCATAACTTATTTTTATTTTGTTAACACCACAGTTTAATTCCCTTTGAGCTGATAAAAGTGATCTTAATTTTATTGAATTGTTGGTGTCCAGTAATACAACTTCTAACAATAAAGTTTTGAAAAGGAAGTCAGAACGGCCGATCTGGCAACGCCAGTGAAACCAAACGCTGCACATGCGTAGTGGCAGGTGTTGACCATCTTCACTTGAGCGTCGTTTCTGTTCCGTATGAGATTTGTTTTCTAAAGTACTTGTTTAGTGCGTTGGTTCTTAACTGAGAACAGGAAAATTAACAAACAAAAGATCAGAAGCAGACACGTTTAGAGACTTGACAGAATTTTGTCGAAGGGGCGCATACGACACCAAATTTCGGAACTGAATATAAGGTCAGATGTCTCAAGTATGACTCTGAAATGAAATGGCAAAACACGGAATAAGGTTCTCCTGCTTCATCTCGTCGGAAAATGGTCATCAAAACGATGCTCATCACCTTTTTTGATAGTCAAGGCGTTATCCACATGGAATTTGTACCTGATGGAACGACGATGAATGCTGCAAGGTGAAATGCTGCAAGAATGCTGCATTGAAACTTTAACCAAATCTGTGTAACGTCTACGCAGGGTACGACCCCAGATCGCACAACAAGGTTCAGGATAATGCTCGCCCTCAACCAGCCAATTTTGTCAAACAATTCCTGTCAAAAAAGGGGGTGGTTCATTGCGAACATCCACTATCTCGCCAGATCTCAATCCTCTAGACTTCTTCCTATTTCCATGACTCAAACTCGCTTTGAAAAGAAAGGGATTTAACAATATTTCTGACATCCAATGAAACGAGGCGATGATTTTGTTCTCCATCCCAAAAGTAGACTTCTTGGAAAGTTTCCAGGACATATATAGAAGATCTCACCGGTGCATGGTTATGGCAGATGACTATTTCGATTGACAGTAAAGTAAATTTCGTTAATACTTCATCTGCGTTAATGTTACAGGACAATTCACCGAACTTTATTGTCAGAGGTTGCATATGGTTGTAATTTTATACTACACAGGGTGTCCCAAAACTCATCGGCATGGGGTGAAAGAAGTGATCCTATACGTTCTAGAAAAGTAAGAAAATTACTTGAATAAGTGATGACTAGTTTATTTTTTAAAATGTGGGAAATCACATCGGTATATATTATGACCACACGTATCATAATTTTGTAATGATATTTTCACTAACGCGATCTTTCATAGCCATGCTTTTAAGCACACAAATCGGGCGAAAGGCTTTGCTGAATTAATTAAAATTAACATTGCTTCGTTCGGGTTTGGGAAAATAATACCCCCTAACTGACTCTTCATAAAAAGAAAAATGTAGTATAAAAGTATATCCCCTAACGTAGCATAGACCCCTGGCAGGTTTCTCAAAAGATTAGTTGAAATTCCAATGAAGGTACAATACTTGCTATTTTTCTGTCCAAAATATTTATTGCCAAATTCTTTTTTTAAAGAATGACTACATTTCAAAAAATTCAATCTTAAGATAAACAATAAATTAAAAAACAAAACGGAAAGCATTTTTGGAATATTTTAATAAATTAAGTGTTTGAAAGTTTGCTTCCTAACTTCTTTTAAACTAATCGAAAAGTTAACTGAACTGCGCTAAAAGATTGCTGGAGCAATGGAAGAAATAAATTTAGTTAGTTACGACTCATCAAGCGATCACTTTTTAAATCATGATAGTGTTATATACAAAAATATTTCAATTTTTATTTTTATATTTATAACTTAGCTACACACACCCTTAATATTGAAATTTTTGAAATGTAGTTATTTTGTAAACAAAAATTCACAATAATTGTTATGGATATAGAAAAGTAGCAAGTGGTGTATTTGCATTGGAATCTTAATGAAATGAGTCACATTTTGAAATAACTTCCCTGGGTGATATGTAGTATTTTTCTTTTTATGGAGAATTAAAGTTAGGTGACATTTATTCAAACCGACTCAAACTACGTTAATTTTAATTAAACCAGCGAAGTTGAATGTCCTATTTGTGGTTGTGATTAATAGCACTGCTGTGTAAGATGACGTTAGTGAAAAATTCACTGAAAAGCTGCGAAATTTGTTGTCAAAGAACCGGATGAAGAGATGGTGGGTGTCGATTTCCCATAATGTGCTAGTCACCTCCTAACCAAGTGATATAAAAAAATTTTATTTTTCCAAAAACTGATATGATCCCCCTTTAGACACCCTGTCCGCTTCACGTTGAGTTTCGGGGCACCCTGAGTATCAAGAAAAAAATCCTTAAAAAACAAACACTCTTTTAAAAAATCTAGTGGACTTGTTTGACGAGGAGGACGAATACGATCCCTTCGAAGACGTGGGAAACACCCCCGATTTTTCGGATGACACTGCCACCACCACGACCGCTGAACACCTTCCCTCAGAGGAGCCCCCAAAGAAACCTTCTATTTACCCCATCCTGTTCGATCGTCAGAACCGGGACAGCCGGTATTTGGCTAGCGTTCTAGGAGATGCTCTAATTCGGGGCCTCACCCAAGTGGCTCAAAGAAGACCCAGGGACCCCATAGGATATCTGGCCACTTACCTCTACCAATATGCGGCCAGAAAGACGGGAGACAGAATATCCAGAGAAGGGGTAAGCCAATAAAATTTTTATTTTCTTATTAAGAATTGATTCTCATACTGTGAAACTTTAGTTGCGTTAATTATAGAGGTAAGATAAAAAAAAACTCGAACACACTTACCTTCACCAGTGCCAAAGACACAACCGCTATGCTAACAGGAAAGTAAGTTTCATCATTTTTTTTTTTTTTTTTTTTTGCACGGGAAATTTATCGCCACAAAAAATATATCATGGCATCATGAACTCTATACATTGCACTACATTGTAACTCCAAATTAAGAAAATCTGCATGTTTTGCTGAATTTCAGGAAAAAATTTGATGTTGAAATGTAAAAATATTGCTTCGAAACAAAGATGCATATCTTGTGCGTTGAATACTTACGCATATATATCTGTATGGGCAGAGCTATTTAATTAATAGTATTTCAAAGCATATGTGCCAAAATCTGCATTTCGTTCACCGGCACTCCTCAACGGTTTTTTTTTTTTTTTTTTTTTGCAGCGGCAGCAGCAGTAGCAACAGCAACAATTGGTTAGATTTAAATTTAGACAGTAAAAGGAGTAACCACCAATGCTTTCTCGCGCATTGTGAGTGTTTATATAAAAGCTCTCAGGTCAGAAGATATTTCTGGAGTGCCACTGGTGTTATTCCGAGCTGGTCTCTCACGCCCACCTCTTGACTTGATTAAATTTTAAAAAGCACGAGGTCCTTCTGGATATTCTTCTGTTTTCAGAATTTCTAGATTTTTTTTGGATTCATGGAGATTGTCCAGCATTGCTAGACAATCTGGGATGTGAAACAACAACAACCAATGTTTATTTGAAGAAATGGGATGGTGAATTGTGGGTATGCTAAAAGAGGCCAATCTCAATCTAGATATGTAGAGAATTCTATTTAATGTCCAACGTCTTGTTCAACTTGTGGAAACAGTTTCAGGATATCGGATCCGATGAGATAAAGCCTGAGTAGTATCGTCCAAAAGCCCCGACGACCAGATGGATGTCTTTTTGACCATTGAAGCGAGTCAGAACAGGAATGCTGCAGCTTTTCAGCTCTCTCTCTCTCTTGAGTTGTATGCGATCACAGGTACTCGAGTTTCAAGGATGACTGTTTCTAGAAGACTTCATGAGAAAGGGCTATTTGTAAGAAGACCTGTTTTTTGCGTCTCTCTCAGTTCTACGAAGAGTCGGCTTAAAATATGATCATAAAAATTGGATCATATATCAATGGGTAACCATTTTATTCACTGATGAGTCCCAGTGCAGCCTAACCAATGATTCTTGTCTTACTTTCATATGGGGAGAACCAGGAAACCATTGCCTGCCAACCAATATCCGTGAAATCAAGCATTAAGGTAGCAGAGGCTTGAGGGTTTGAGCAGACATCTCATTAGATGGCCGCACACTCCTCCGTGTTTTTTGAAAGAGGCACTGTGATGAGAGAGAGAGACTATGCGGTATAAGGAGGAGATCTTAAAGCCCCGTGTTCGCCTTTTAGGGGTGCAGTTAGCAAGGATTTTATTTTAATGGATGGCAACGTGAAGCCTGTGAGCGACTTCTATTTGAAGTCGCTCCTTCACCGTCCTGCCTATCTGTGTAGGGGGAAACAATGCATCACCAGAAACTTCCATAATAATTATTTTTTATTACTATTCAAGCACACTAATCAACCACAAGTGAAACTACAAGAGGAAACCCTAGGAGTGATATAAAGATAGAAAACTACAGTAATTAAACAAGCGCAAGTAATCTGTTTAGTTTAATCTACTCCAATCTATCTTAGATTGTTAATTCTCAATCCACTAATTTATTATAGTGGCAAACTCCACTCTTAACTCAAGTTGTGATAAGGAATTATATCTCACCAACGCATCACCAAAATGGTTCCTCTGCTCGTTCTATCTTACATTTACAAAGCCTTGACTTTATGTAGTCAAACTAATCTACATATCAAGGTTTCTTCTTGAGGGATGGCTGTGAAGTAACGCAAAACTAGCCCCAAAGTTTCCCAAAGAGGGTTATTCAGAAAGTCACATACAGATCCGTCACAAGCCCCATAGACTGGTTGACGAATTTCGGGATATTCAGTGGATGGATTAGCCACTCAGATCTCGAGATCTCATCCCTACAGAGCATGCCTCGAATGCTCTGTATGCAATTACAACTCAGAACCCCCGTCCCTCCGAGGACCATCCAAGACCAGAGAACAGACTCGCTGAACGAGTGGGATTAATTGCCACAGGAATTCATAATTTCTTTACTTTCATAAAGAATCACGGTGTGAGGCCTGCATATTTGTAAAAGGAGAGAGAAACCATATCCCCTATTAAACAATTTTTTGTTTTATTCTGCAACTTCTGTTATACTCCTTCCGACTCCTAAGAGTGTTACACTTGATCATGAGTGTGTATTGTAACTGCTAAATAGATATTTTTCTGCATTATATCAACCCTGTGTACCTACCAAATTTCCTCAAATTCTGCCCAATAGTTCTAGAAATAATCGACCCAAGCTAAAAATTATCTTAATTTTGAACACCAGTGTATATTTTGATGTAATCACCACCGACATTGAGACATTTGTTACTGCATGCGATTAGTTTGAAGAAACCACTCTTGTAAAATCCAATGCACTGCGATGTAAGGAATGTTTGCACAGCCTGTTGCTCTGTCTCAGCATTGATTTAGAAGAATTTCTCCTCACTGGTTAACCAGGATGCTTCCACGTCATTGAAGTGCCCTTGATTTCTGGAGTAAAGAAGTACTTCCATGTCTGCCTTTGATGATTCTGAACAGTTACTATAACTTCAGTCTTGCGCGTATCAATCGAGTGAAATTAATTCTCCTTTTTGAACTCTTGTGATCCTCGCTCAAATTTCTCAGCATACATTTTGCAGACATGTTTGACTAACCCAACACATCATGAAGTTTCTAACATCATGCCCTCCAATCCAGGAATGTTGTATTCATTCATGGTTGAGGAGGGATACCCACTTCGACCGTCCTCTGCACATTCTGCTTTAATTCTCTGAACATTCAGTACCAAAGAGACATTAGCTCTTTTCCATACACGGTATGTTAGCGTTTATGGATGACGACCACACTAGTCCCGTGTGTGCATTCTTATCGGACAACAATATTCCCTACGATTGATGACCACGCCTCTCTGTTATTGTAATTTGTGCTCGAATAACTTCAGACACGCCAGTCAGTTGCTACTCTCTCTTCTTCAGTGCTCTGCTCATGCAGCATGTATAATATGCTGACACTCTTCCCGTCGTTAAACCAGAAATAGAAGGAGTTTTTTTTACAAGAAATGATGAGATTTACTTTCGGAATCTACCTCGTTTTGTACAATAGAGGTGTGTGTGTGTGTGTGTGTGTGTGTGTGTGTGTGTGTGTGTGTGTTGTGTTGTGTGTGTGTGTGTGTGGTGTGTGTGTGTGTTGTGTGTGTTAATCCGTTGATAAAATACTTTTATTTATCCATTCAAGTTCAAATACATTTTTTTAAACTTGTAGTGCATAGCACTTGATGTGTCAATACAGTTTTCTCAAATATTAATTCATTTATTTAATTTGATTTTTTAATTTTAAATTAATTCTGCGTTATTTCTGACGAAGTTAGATTTGCTTGCAACATATGGCACCGGTAAGTTTTTCTAACAAAGTAAGAATTGACTTTTAAAAAAAGTTATATTATTTGTTTTTTATACCCAACTAACAGATTAAAAATCATATTTTTCTGATCATCGAAAATATTTTACAACAAAAAAAAAATTAAACAAGCCTTACAGTAGTCGCATATGATGGGTAACATCTGACATGTTATCGTGGTAAATACGCAGTAGTAACATAAATCCTGAAAAAAATAAATCGGATATGATTGGAAACAATTTTATATCGAAAAATTGTATCTTAAAAAAACATTTTATTTAATTAACACAAGGAATAATGCAATTTTTTATCAAAAATATTTATTCTTGTTCAATTTGGGGAAGAGCGGTGACTTATGATAACTATGGAGTCGTAGCTAGCGGAGGACCTTGTCAGATAGGTCACATGGATACGTCGAAAATATTCCAAGTGTGGCGTCAAAAAAAGCCCAAAGTTATTGCGATTTTAAAAAACTTAAAATATTTAAATAAAATAGTATTGGGGCACCCAGCAACTGGAGACCCAGCCCGTTTGTAGAGGAGACAAATCGAACACAGCAGGTCCCGGGCCTGTAAGTGCAAATGGGGCGGAGGTAGGGTAGAAAAAAATAAGGAAACTAACTTCCCAGGGGAGGGGGAGGCGTGTCAGTGTCGAGAACGAACATAGATAACTCCAAACTTAGCGAAGATAGGGGGGAGGGGATTCCCCAAGTATTATCATCCCATCTCACTTAGTTCGTGACCTCACCAAACCTTCAAACCCCATAAGATTAACAAAGAGATTTTTAATTTTATCAGCGAAATCCCTTCTGGCCTACTGTCATAGAACAAATCGGACAAAAAGATGTAGCTTGACGAGGAGAACCTATGGTTTGAGTTTCAAAGTAGGGACTCAAAACACCTCGGAGAGATGACGATTTAAAAAATTTTTTAATTTAAAATACTTTTAAAACATGACATGGGAGGAGGAAATAAAAGATTATTGCAATAAAATTATGTGTGCAGAAATCTCATATGAATATCTATGGAATCAGGCAGGTACTGATGACCAAGGTGGTCTATAGGATTCCAGATATAAAGGAAATTTACCTGTAGGGGAGGGAGCACCTAAGGAGGTCAATTTCTCGTATATATCGCGATATGACGTAAAATTATTGAACCTCCAAATATCAAGACCCTAGCTCAATTCCAAAGGGGGGCAAAATTTTTACCCAACCCCATAGGAATAATATGGGAACAGGATATTTTAGTGCTTGTGCCCCCTCCCCCTAGGCTTACCAAAAGAGGGTTAAGTGAACAAATGGATGAGTCTCGCCGAGGGGAACCTGTAGTTCAAATCTCAAGGCAGAGACTCAAATGCATTTCCAAATAGTACAGATTTAAAAAAAGTTTTAAAATGTTTAAAACGTTGAAATAAAACACAAGGAAGGACCCTATGAGCAATAAATTTGGGGAGAATATGTAATGGAGGCAGAGGGATCGAATGAGGTCCGAGCGGATGGAGAGGCTCGGGGGGCGAGCAAAATGCTGTCCAGGGAGAGGCATTTGTCGATCCCCAAATATCATCCAAAAATGGCGCCATAGAATTAACATGGGAATTGATATTTTAGTGTGTCTGCCCAAAGCAGGTCATCATTAGTAAGGAAACTATATAGGGGGGGGGGACAGGCCAAGTCGATCGACGCCACCGCGAGCGCTCATTGGTCAAATCAAACAGCACGTGCTTCCCCGGTTTCCTGTTATACATTTCCGTTCCTTTTAACGAAATCGCTGCCACAAATATCCAGCAATCGAGAGGAAAAATGTTACACATTAAAAACATGCTAATTTTTTTCTGATAGCATTACAATATTGTTTAAAAACTAGCTTGATATCTGGTTCTAATTAAAAATTACTCATGCTCCTAAAAGCAGTAAACAGTTTTCAAAATAAAGGCAATAGTACAAAATACAAAAAAAAAAAATTGTAGCGTGGGTTTTTGTTAGAGGAGCGTTGGAGCGTTGAAAATTTATTGTCGTAAAAAATCTTTATAAATTCTTAGCATTTATATCCGTTTCCCCAAAGGTCTTCACACCTTCCTCAGGCACTAAGACACAGCTGCCAGTGTCTTAATGCACACCTTCCTCAGGCACTAAGACACAGCTGCCAGTGTCTTAATGTATTCGCAAGCAGTCCCTCTATAGAAGCAATTCTTCAACAGCTCAAGACAATATTGACATCATCAGCGAACTTCTGCTATTTATAGTCAGTCTACTCTGATTTTTCTCGAAAGATTCGCCTACGTCATAGATCGTAATGCTAATAGATTTCTCCAGTAATTTCGAGGAACATTTATATGGTCGCCAACGTGATCATCAAGCCGCCTTCATGGTCACCAGAAATGGTGCCAGCTTGACTCAATCGCCAACATTTCGCCAAGTTCCCACTGAATTGCCATTCTAATATAAAGAACGGTGTTGCTTGCGAATCTTACGATTTTAACATAAATACAACATACATTAATATAAATATGTATTGCACATCCAAATATAAATTATCTACACTATTTTAAGCATTCATTGTACAAAATTTGAAACATTGTGAATCTTTTCATCCTTTGATTGATAATACATTTTAATACATTTTTTGTTACATAGTTTTCATCAAATAAAACTTAAGTATACAATATCTCCCTATTGTAAAACGTCATATTTTATTTCCAGAATGAAAGCTCAAGTGAAACTGAAGGTAACTCCTTACCAGTAAAACCAGATCACTCCAGGGAAAATGAAAATAAAAATGAAGATTCTAAACTGAGGTAATATTTTAACTTATTAACATTCAGAAGAAATATTTTTTTTATTTTCAGTATATTTATATATTTTTCATGAAAATCGTGATTTTTTAGTCGTTAAAGAATTATTTTAGAAAATAATTTTCAAATAATAAAGCAGCTATACTTTTCTCTTACTCCCAGTGGCATGTTGTAGAACAGGGTTCGGCCACCTGTGACACTCGGTACAATTCTCAGTGGCACTCTACACAACTGTACAAACTTGTTAATTTTTTATTTGAGTGAATGGAAGATGATAAATTTGTAAAGGACCTTACTTGATAAACATTTTTAGAATCATGGAAATTTACGGAATTACTAAATAATCTGTGAAACATAACTCTAAAGATAAATTTACAGCTGTTTTTAAAATTATTGAATGCCATTGCTGGAGAGATTTAGATCTTCGAAGAGAGAAAATTACATGGACACTGCTTTCCGCTTTTGATTCTACATATCAAAGCACGAAATGTTTCCTCGTGTGAAAAATATTTCGAATCTGCAAGGAAATTATCTAATAACCGAATGCTCTGAGTCGTGTCATGTGTGTGAGTACTCATATTTTTTTTGTCTATTATAATAAATATGTTTAAAAGTATACAATATTTGTACAATTTTAATTTTTTTTATTTTTGTTCAAGAAATACTTATATTTTATGCTGTTTACTTTTTATGTTGAGAAATATTTTTAAATTATGCCAAATTAGTATAGAATAAAACTGACCTCTATTCTCTAACTCTGTAATGCGCGGGAATCGAGTTGCTTCAAAAATGTGTGACACGCTGAATTATATGAGTAGATTGACTTGGCACGCCACAGCTAAAAGGTTGCGACCCCTGTTCGCTGCTCAAGTATCACCCTCATCACTTGACTTCACTAATAGCCCTCACACCGCTTCAAAAGGCGACATAAATCAATTAGTCAACTCTGCATTAATTCCATGAAATGGTTTCTTTTTTGTGACCTAAAATATTTCTGATTAATTTTATTATCAACCGGCTGGGTGGAATAGTTGGTTTTTTGCTGGCCTTGTTCGTCTAAAGGTCCAAGTCGGTGGATTTTCATGATGCAAAAAATCGCTACCGTCCCTGTCGTATGATAATGAGGCATGTGAAAGATCCTTGAATGCCTGTTTGGCTTGGGTGTTGTGGGCAAAATTAGACTCCTGAACTCAGTTTAGTATCGTCAGAGCTCAGGTGCCTCCCTCTGGAGAGGAAACTAGGTATCAAAATTACTTCTGACAATTGGTATTCCACTTATATGGTGCCACACTAAAAAAAGATACCTGCTCCCGAGGAATGTACTAGGACTGCCAATGGTAAAAACACCAATCCGCAGCCCTCATTAAAAAATTTAAAAAATTTTACTGTCAAGTTACAATTTTTTTATTCATTTCATCGTCTTTAGTGATGAAATTATAACGTACTTTGAAGAAATTTTATAAATAATGGTGTAATATTTACTTATCAGTTACTGGACAGTTTTTATTTTCTTAACATTCTGACAAAAAAAAAATCATGATGCAATTAAACATTTTTAAATTTTTTTAAATTCCTTTTCTTTAGTGATGAATCTTCCCGGACTCCTCTCGATGTAGTTCAAGAAGATCCGGAAGAGTTCGACGAAGAGGATGAAGATGAATTTTCATTGGAATTTGAAGATCACACTAAAATGAAGGTAAAAGATCATTTGCCTCCTGCTTCCTGATTGGAAAAAAAATATTTAAAAGATCTTTTTAGTAGAAATTAGTACCCGTGGAACATTACTAGTTACGGTCACGTACTCGTTGCCGACGCGTCATGAGTTCGAGCCTAGTACCGCTAAAGACTAGACATGTAGAGGAGTTGATGTACGTTACATCTGTCGAGGCTTAAAGTGTTCCCGTTGGTGTTGCGTGGTAGTTTAGAAAGGGGGTGCCAGCTCATATGTCATCTTCGTCACTTGACCATAATTCGAAATTACTACGTTCTTCGTCACTCGTGTAGCTTCTTATGCTACGTTGATATATAACTATCACTTAAGTAGAAAATAAGAAAACTTTTTTAAAAAGGAAAACGCAATTTTATAATTATTTATGTTTGTTTTCCTACGGTTTAGTAAAATAAGAATGGGTTAGTTTAAGTTTAATGATTCGATAGAATGAAAAAAGGAACGAACGTTCCCAAAACGGAACTCATGAGCTATGAATGTTATAATGTGTTAGTGTTCGAGTTTGTACTTGTTCTGTAAGATGATTCAAGGGAAGACTCCAGTTGGGGGAACATGCCAGTTTGTTAATAGTACTTTTATGCGTCGATAGATATCAATACTGGGCTATGTGTGTAAAGAGTCTAGTCCGACATTAAGTGTGGCTTGGGAATTGATCTGAATTAATCATCTTTAATCGGCCTTATTTTTCGATCTTTTGAGCATTTAAAGAGGGGTGAGTACAGCTTTTATAATATTCCGTTCCTTATATTTAAAGTCCATAAACGTACTTGTTATTTTAAATAAGATATTAGCAATATGAGTTACGCATTATGTTATACGGACGATGTATGTAGAGGCTGCCATAACACTGTAGCAAATAAGGAAATAAGCGTGTGGGGCATTTTCCCTCTATCCTTGAGGGAAGACGACACATGATTCAGAAATAAAGGAAATTAACTTTAAAATTTATTATTATTTTTTTTTGTTAATTTAACACTGTATACGATCGTATGAAATATAAATTCAATAAAAATTATCATTATAATTAATAATACTTAAATGCAATTAATGATAAGTATGTGGCGAGTTCTCTAAGTAAGCCAGTAACAGCCTTCGGACAGGAGTGATCACTTTTGTCTAGAGGTCATGTTACTGGGCTACGGATCAGGAGGTACCGAGTTCTAATCTTCTACATTGGTGACCTTGGCTGAAAAGAAAAACGCAAACATTCTGATGTGTCGTGGCGCCATCTACCCGCAAGAAGATCAAGCGAAGTCGTCGGACCTACTCCACGCAGCAAAGTCGTCAGACTCACTTGACGCAATAGTAACAACTCCCACGCTTGCCATAACAACAAATATCTCATTCGTTCCCCTATCCACCGACTCACTGGGGGGAGAGTACTGTGGCGGTATCTAAGTAAGCCAGTAACAGCCTCCGGACAAGAGTGATCACTTTTGTCTAGTGGTCATGTTACTGGGCTACGGATCAGGAAGAACCGAGTTCTAATCTTCCACAAGTAGTCTATTACCATCGGTTGCCTCCACCAGCCCAGAACACGGAAGCACAGCCCTATTCCTTTGGTCAGGAAATACTAACCCACCGGGAATTAAAAAAACTAACATCAGAAGTCTTAACTGAATCAGAGAGGAGAGCAATAGGCGGGAAATGGCCCGAGAAACCTAGAAAAGGAGGGTGAAGTGAAAACAAATAACTTTCGAAGAAAGAGACTTGTCAGCTTGTCATCCTCAAGCAAAGAAATTTCTCTAGATACTAGTGGCAGTTTTAATGAGGATAGTAATGACAATTTTTGTGCTATGTACATATAAAGTGTACTTTTATGCTAAAAAAAGGTTCCAAGGGCGATTGGATTCAGTGCATCGAATGCAACAAATGATTGCATGAAAGTTGCAATGATAATGGTTTGCACTGAGTGAAATGTTGTATAGTGAGTGAGTGATTTGGGGTTTATTGGCGCAAGAGTCGATTTCGGCTATACTGCGCCAAACATTTGTTTTAATATCTGTGGTCTAGACGGGAAGAGAAAGAAAGAATGAATTGAATAACAAGAAAGAGTGTCGAAAATAGAGAAGGATCACTAGGGTACCCCGGGTTCGTGAAGCTCGTGATTACCAAAGACAGTAAACCCCGTGGGCAAAGGAAAAGATCACTAGGGCACCTCGGGATTGTGACACCCGTACTCACCTAAAGAAGGTGAGCCCCCTGAGTGGGAAATGTTGTATAGGTTGTTATTTGAACCTGTACTGTTATTATTTTTAGCAAGCTAATTATGAAAGAACTTAATTATTTTTGTTTTTCTATAGTTATCGTTACTTCATATTTAATTTTGTAATGTTTCCTTTATTTTTTTTTTATTTATTGTAGTGTTGTTGCATCTTACTCCATGACTGGTAGCATCTTCCCCCATATATGGGGGAACATGTCACAATTAAATGAATTTCTTTAACATTAAATCTCTAAGTTATTTTCATACTAAGAAAAGAATAACTTGTATACACAACCCATTAAATAATGAAAAATAAAGTATACTTTTTTCATAGTCTTGTCATTTCAATTTTCAATGTACTAATCGAAAAATCCTTAAATGTGGCGACTCCCTCCTTATTATAACTGAAAATGGGATCTGTGATGTTTCCGATGTCCACCCGATCGACGGTGCCTGATCGAGGCCCACGAAATTCACCGCAGCAAAGGGCTATTCTTACGCCTGTCGTTATCCTCAGCATTGAACAACTACAAGGGACACAATGGTTCCACTCCCAGTGTTTTAGGGAGAACAAACACCCTAGTGGGGCTTCCCACCTCCTTCCACCAACCTTTCGAGAGAACGCCGCTACTATACATTTAGCAAACATCCATGCCTTCCCCGGGATTCGAACCCATACCCTACGGAGCAACAGTCACTAAACCCTCTACCTGATGGGTGGCTTCTCACATCATAAAATCTGTACAGCACAGTTTTCTTCGATGAAACCGCGAAGTTTTCTCTTGCAGGACGAGGCAGGGCAGACGGTGCTCCACTTCGCCGCTGCCCGAGTCCACCCGGACGGCAGCTTCTACGCGCTGCTCAGCCACGCGGACTCTCTTCTGGCCGAGCGGGACGCCCTCTACCGCACCTGCCGGGACGGGGCCGTGGATTCGGGGCAGGAGGAGAATGCGGCCACCGTCGACCGGTTCGTGTTCGACGCCTTCCTGCAGGGGCGCTCCACCTTCATACGGATGCTACTTCACGAAGGGTATGACCATCTCATCCACGTGGCGGACGGCTCAGGCAGGGAGCTGACCGCAGCTCTTCAACAGCAAAAGAATACCCCGGCACTGGCTCTGGTTAGGGAAGTGGCCGACTTTGTAGTGAGTTCATCTTCTTTCTTTTAAACTGTTTTTTTTTTAAATTGTTAATAAAAACAGCAAATGAAGTGAACGTGAAGAAAAAATATGAATTAGAACCTACCTATTCGGAAAAGATGTTCTGGGCTCCGGAAATAAGAAGAGAAATAATTTCAAAAATTTTATATTATCCCAAAGAGGTTCAATTTTCGAAAAAATGGTAAAAGAGTCATTGTACCAAATACGGGTACCGGTTGTGATTAAGATTGCGATGCTTCAGTTAGTATTTTTTAGTCGACTTAATAGGGTCTGAAGTACCGCAACTGGTTTACGCAAAGAGCCGCATTCTGCTGAAATGTCCGTCTCCGATCGCTCTCATGTTGCTTGCAAATGCTTTAAATAACCATGAATCAATCATTGAGATCTCAAATTCAATTCCTTATTCTTATGTTGGGAATAAAAATAATTGTTTGAGATAACAAAGTTCCCGTCTACTTTAAAGCTCTTTCCCATAGGTGGATAGATTTTGATGTTGGAGGATCGACATCTTCTGTTCAAGCACGTCGCTGTACACGCGTGACTGATTTAAATTCCGTTAACCAAAGTACGCACTGCACCTTTTGCTGTGGCGTCCGCATCTTTACTAATAAAGTCAGTGTAACAAGTTTATCGTCTGCGATTGCCGAATAAGAAAATTGGAAAATACCCAAAAAATCTCGAAGGGTTTTCCAATCCACCGAGGAACCATTTATTCCCCTTCTAGTCCTGTAAGTTGCCTCATCGTGGCGAGGGGTGTTACTGGGTGGAATCGGCGAAGTACGTCGGGAGAATATTCTCCTGGGAGGTTCACCCTAGGCGTGAAGGCCATTCCACTTTGCCCAGCTAATTACCTACAGGCAAATGAGCTAAGTCAGTCCTCTGGTGCCCAGGTCTTTTGACTAACATAAGCGACCTTTTTTTCCGTCTATGAGTTATGTCATCTACTACAGCTTATATTGCATCGTCCGTCGCGCAGGTTCAAAAGGGACTTTTCTAGGTTTAAGAAAAAGGCCTCGCTCGAAAAATAAATTACGGTCTCCCAAAGATCGCTCGCTTAGGATAATTCAGTGTAATATAGTAGAATTTCAACCTGTGCAACGAGAATTAGACTAGATCAGATATTGGAGATAGCTGAGGAGCAAAAAGCTCAAATTATTGCCCTCTAAGAAGCAAAGTTCTCATAAAATCAAGTCAATGGGCTGTAATAATTTTAGAAAGGATAAGCAAGGTGGCAAGGGTGGAGGTAACCTAGCTTTTCTTATAACAGATATCAACTTTGCTGGTACAAACACCTGCTCCACAACGGATTGGCAGCTGCATGGTATTACTGTTATGTGTGTATGGGTACACTTCTATCTATATATTACTCTTACCATCCACCAATCCTTAAGATTTTGCCCAATGCTATTGGAAATCTTCTAGATCAGGGGTAGCCAACCTTTTTGGGAAGCGTGCCCCAATCTGATAAAAAAAAAGTTACGCGTGCCACTTTCAAATTTTCCACCTAACTAAAAAAATATACAAAAGTGAAAAAATGCTACTTATAGGCTTATTATGAGTTATTTACACCAAAAAAACATATTTTTAAATGCATTTTCTATATAATGAAAATGTATGTGTTTTATTCTGCCTGCCATGCAATGCGCTCCATCTGTGCAAACACTGTCTAATTTTGTCCATTCTCTACTTTGTTAACTTCAATTGCATTTTTAAGTTCCTTAAAAATGTCTTCACGTGTAGTTAAAACTAGTTGGCGCAAATCAAGAAGTTCTTCCATAGTATCAAAATTATTGTTCTTTTAACGCACAAAGAGGGTTAACTGCGCATTGTCTGTGATATCACAGCTTTCATCCAAAGTAAATGAAAAATATTTGCAATTTTGAAGTCCAGAGACAATTTGCGTCCCAACATCCTGGCCCATGTCATCTATATGATGCGTGACGGTATTTCTAGACACAAAGCTATTTTATCAACCATATTTTTGACATTTAGATCGCCGACATTCCGGATCCAGCATTCTGATTAGTCATGGATGCAAGTTCTCATTCCCTCTGCTTTATAAAGCGGCTACTTTGTGCAGATAGAAATACTACTACCGTATCTACAACTGCTCTCCTAATATATTGCAGAATTACTTCTTGACATTACAGAAATCGCAAATAGCCAACACTTTCGGAAAAAACTTTTTTATCTGACATCACGCTGACTGCCAATAGCTAAGAACACTAAACTTCAGCCCTGCAAGGGAAAGCTGAAATTCGAATGGGAATCCGAGATGTTAAAAATTAATGTCTCCCGAGAGAGGGTGACTTTTTGGGCAGATTCGACCGTCCAAGAGAGAGAATTTCTTTGCTTTTAGTCTCACGTTAATCAACGCTTTTTTCGGAACTTTAGAATGCTTTGGAATTGTAAGTTTTGAAGCATGATCTCCTTTTGGGCACTATACTGAAAAAAAAAGAAAAAATCTTCCTTAGCGCCTTTAAAATCTCACGCTGAAAATTTCTGTTCTTTACATGTTCTCTTCATGATAATTTTCTATTGTAATTCAATTAATTCGGTAATATTTTCATAAAATTTTTGTAACTTTTCGATAAGTCTTCACGTGCCACAGTTACGACTCCCGCGTGCCACAATGTGGCACGCGTGCCGCGGGTTGGCCACCCCTGTTCTAGATGATGATTCAATAATTCTGGGGGACTTAAATGCGAAACATCCAATTTGGGGATGCACATCCCCTAACCAGAGTGGACTTGATCTCATTCATATGGTAGATGATGCTGGCTTCATGTTCCTCAATGATGGCTCTTCAACACACTCTACGTTTAGTTATAATTCAGGTGAAGCTCTCGGCATCTCTATTGTAAGCCCCACTCTGTTCCCAAATCGCTCTTGGAACATCTTGGGAAATATTGGGAGCGACCACCTACCGCTTTTAATTGAAATAAATTAGAAACAGTAACAGAGTAGAGATAGTCTCTAAAGTTAATAATTTATGTAGCAACTTTGAAATGACATTGAATATTAAACAAATTAAATATTTCTTGTTCGCTATGAACAAAAAAGAAATTAGGTATACAATGGATATTCTCAAAAATAATGATTTTAAAGACTGTCATGCTTTACATATACTTAGGGAAATTATTAATTTTCTCATTCATAAATTTAATATTGTAGATAAAGGCTTAGTAAATAGTTCCGCTGAGTATTGTACCATATTATCCATGAATAAATCATATAATAACATTAATTTCACTACAATATTTATAAAGTATACACATTACTTACTTACATTACTTACTTAATAGCTTTGCATCAAGAAGGCTTTTCAATATAATAAAAAATTGGTACAGCTCTATTTTTAATTACTATAATATATTAATTATTTGCAAAATAATACTAACATAGTTTGAAAATGTAAAGATTATTCTGGGTTTTTTTTAAACGATCGTCACAAACATGTTATAAAGGGTCATATAAATATTGTGTTAAAGATAAGAGAAGTAATATCCTAAGGTACAGATTAATTATCTCTAATAATAATAATGTTATTAAAAAACAAATTCCTAAGAATATTAGTAACTTTATGGCAAAATTAACAATTAAATATACTTTTCCTATTGTAATTTTCAATTAATTTAAATGCAAAATTTTAAGCGACTTTCTGAAAATTAACTATAAAACTGATAGTGATACATACCATTTACAAAGATACTAAGCATCAAATTGCACAACTACAAAAGAACTTCATTATCGTTTATGTTGATAAAGTTCCGGGTAATTATGCAATTATTTGCAAGTGGCTTTAAACTAATATGCTTAATCATTTTCAAAATAATACTGTTTTTAAAAAATCAAATTCCAGCAATAGAAAAATTATTAATCGAAGTCCTGCTTTTTATTTAAAAAAAACTAGATTTACGTATTTCGGATATTAAATTCCCATATATTTTCCTAACTCCAAAATTTCATAAAAATTCTATTAAGTTTAGAACTATATAGCTAATGATTTTTAAACTTATATTACACAGATGGGCAAGAAGGTACAAAATATTATTCAATCCACATTAGACAATATTAGTAATTCTATTATTGTTAGGAATAGTTTAGACATTATTGAGTTCATGAAAGGTAAAAAAATTATTAGCTTATTAATTTCATTAAGATAACGTATGCTTATTTTAATTACAAAACAACTACCTATGTATCACCACTGTTTTTTGCTTCTATGTGATAACACGTCATTTTGAACACGATTTCTGACTAAGATGCTTTGTCTTTATACATCTTAATGGTTAGCATTTTTACATGTAAGTTTTTATCTTGTTCTTCCTAAAAAAATTTTTCTTAATATTTATTTCTTTAAAAGAAATCTCACTATTCTCACTATTCATACTTTAAATTTATTTTATTGCCCGGTGTTCCATGCATATGTGTATTATGTAGACCTAATTTTTCATAATGGCTCTGTTTTTAAATCATGTTGAAAATTTTTTCTATAGGGGGAAGATGGATCCATAAAGCATTGCTTAATCCTAAATTCACTGGCCTAATTCAGTGACAGCTTTAGAAATCATAATAGGTCACCATTTTAGTCCAAAGGCTCTTTTGGTATTTTCATTTTTAATAGCTGTACACCTCTGTTACTTGTTTTGTTTGTTTTTATTCAAATAGTACAATATTCTTTTTGTACCATTTATTTTCTTGATATGTTTCTTAAAATCCAATTTCTTTTTTTTTTACCCTAGTAGGAAGTAGAATTTTGTTCTTTATTATTTCATTTTATTATATTTATACATAAATATATATATATAGAGAGAGAGAGAGAGAGTATATATATAGAGAGAGTATGTATATATCTATAGAGTATATATATGTGGGATTTTTGAAGAAGGAAAGGAAGTATCACTCTTTTTCTTCTTTCCTGCCAGCCGAAATGATTGACACTCAAACTTTTCTTTTTATTCAAGGATTATTTATTTTTTCCATATCCGTTCGAAGCGCCTGTAGTGCGAGCCGCTGATTGGCTGTCTTTTTTTTTATGCAATTGCATGATTTCGAAATGAAATAGTTTAGTCAGTCTGTGTTCTTGCTCACGGCATGTAGCCGACGGCTGTGTTGTTTAGCTCTTTAAATGAATGTAAATTGTCCCCTAGATGTTAAAACCAAATAAAATGTTTTTGTTAAACATTTTTGAGAAGTTATTTCTCATGAACTCTCACATATATATATACTCTATAAAAGCGACGTACCAAGAGGGAGTTGCCCGATTGTAATGAAATTTAGTACGCGAAGACATTTCTACCGAAAATAAAAATGATTAAAATTTGGTGTTCAATGAATGAATAGCTGGTGCTAAAGTGCATCGGAACTGCGTGATTCTTAATCTGATGGTCAAAAGATAGTGTGAGTAGTGTATATATGTATATATATATATATATATATATATATATATATATATATATATATATATATACAGTACACACTACTCACACTATAGTGTATATATAGAGAGAGAGAAAGAGTATATTTATATATATATATATGTATATATATATACTCTATAACAAAAAAATGAAGCACCAAGAACGAGTTGTCCGATGGAGATAAAAATTGGTGGGTAGAAAAATTTTGTACAGAATAGAAAATGGTTAAAATTTCAGAAAAATGAATGATTTATTTCAGATTTACATAGTTACAAGATAACGAGCTCAATAAGGTGTTCACCCACCTCTAGCCTGGATGCAAACTGCCACACGACGTGGCACAGAGAGATGAAAAAACCCTGATAGTCTCCAGCCGTATTTCTTGCCAAATTTGTTCCAATTTTTGGACCAGGTCATCTACATTCCCTGATAGATGCAGTCACCTTCTATCACCTCCCAGGCATGCTCAATTGGAGAGAAATCTGGCGATCTGGTTGGCCAAGGAAGTGTTTGACAAGCTGTAAGACAGTTTATAGCAACATGTGTTGTATTTGGTCTGGTATTATCTTGCTGAAGAATAAGGCCAGGGTAGTGAAAAAAAAGGTGAAAAAACAGTTCTTAGAATATCGTCGACGTACTACTGTGCTATAAGTGCGCCTCTGATGACGACCAAAGAGGTCCGTCTGTCAAAAGAAATGGCACTCTAGACGATAACTACTGGTTGAGGGCCTGTACAATACTGAAAGCAGGATCAGCACGCTGCCCTGGGAGTCTCCAAACAGGTCTTCAATGACCGTCAGGACACAGTTGGAAGCATGATTCGTCGCTAAATACTGTATGTCCTTGGTCAGTATGAATCCAACCTGATCGAGCCAAGCACCACACCACTGTAATCTATTCGAAAGTGTGCAGGCATGAATGGCAGGGGGCATAGCGGTCGGCATGAGCGTAAATTTAGTTCTATCAGCCATCTGTGAATGGTCATTGTAGACACTAGTTTGCGGGTCACACGTCTGATGGCTGATAATAATAGGTGCTGTGATAGCTGATGTGACAATCAATCTGTCCTAGGTTGACCGCTTCCATCATGACGTTGAAATTGGCCTTTGTGCACTCATTCTTGCCAGCATCTTAAAATGGCCTCATCACTTGATGAGCGATTCTCCGATTTGCCCAACATGCTTCTTTCAATCCAATGATACGCCCTCTTTCAAACTCTCACAGTTGCTCGTAATGAATTCGAATCACGCGACGAGGTATTTTTCAGTCGTTGAAAGGTATCCTAAGTCTCAAAGCAACAGAAATTTTGACCATTATATTGAGAATCACTTCTTTTAGACACTTGCTGTGTGCGCAATTCCGATGCGTTGTAGCTCCCAATATTCATTCCCTGAACACCAAATTTTAATCAGTTCCATGTTCGATACAAATGTCTTTGCATTTGAAATTTCTTTACAATCGGACAACTTCTTCTTGGCGCGTCGCTTTTTTGTTCTTGTTGTTGTTGTAGAGAGTATTTCAGTCCCCTTAGTTTCTATTGGTGACGGACCTCGTCATTTTGAACCATGGTCATGTGACGAGAACGAAACTTGAGCTACCCCTCTCACCTAACTTCCCCTCCACACCAGTGGGAGGAGGTTTGAGCCTCGACATATTTAACGTGCATCGGCACCTTCTATACGGCGGATCTTCAGCTGTACCAGGAGCGGAGTTAAAGAAGTTGTTAAATGTATTTGATGTTTTTTCCCCTTGAAACTCTTTAGTAATTGTCTTCCCTTTGCAATACATATTAAAAAGTGCTGAAATTCCTGTTTTTCTTTAACAGAAACTATTTTGACTTTTTGCGACAAAAAAGCTGAAATATCATACTTTATTCCCTTGTGGCAGTATTTAACATATAAATTAATTTTTTACTTTATTTTCCCCTTCTCCTATATACTAGAGAACATCTTCTTCCGTATAGGTAGGTTTTGAAATTCTGGGGGGGGGGGATTCCATTCTATCTACGCCCTAGTAAACAGTTCATTCTCGAAAAGGAGGTGTGGCTGAGGTAGCCTAGTGGTCAAGGTAACGGACTCTTGACTGGAGTTCGAGCCAAGTACCACTAAAGACTCGCCGTGTAGGGGGGTGATGCACGTTAAATCTGTCGAGAGCTCAAACATCCTCCCGTGGTGTGGTGGAAAAATTCGGCGAGGGGGTACTAGCTCAGGAGTCATCCACGTCACTTGACCATGGTTCAAAATTACGAGGTCTGTCTCCAAAAGCCTTCGAGTGTCTGAATAGGATGACATTAATATTCCCTCACTCACTCGAAAAAGAAAGTTTACAGGAGAAATTTGTTCTTGCAAATAGTGTCTGCGTGAGAGAGATTTACATTAACAACTTGCTCTTGTAAATGAGTATTAAAACTAATATTAGAATCGTGAGTTTCATAACCGTATTGTGGCATTTTTTTTTTATTAAAAAAATTGACTTGAGAAATATTAAGATCTAGATGGAAACAAACCTTTAAGTGCGTAGTGTGAAATTTGGAAGGTAAGATGTCAGTTGAGGTACTTTTTTTCTTGTCACTGTGGTTAAAAGTTGTAAAGAAGCATGTCGTGTATGCTGGCGAATAAAGCACACTTTTAACACGAAAAGAAAGATCGAAATTTATACTCTGGGTAAAATAATATATTGGCCAACATATAAAAAATAGATTTCTACTTATGCCTTTGGTCTCGTTATGTAAGTGTTTTTTCATCTACTATAACAACCACATATTTCACTGTCGTTTGAAAGGTACTAATTTTATATCCGAGTGCTTCGCGTCAAGTTGTTGTTTATGTTCGCCAAGATGGCGAACATAAACTTGGGTTTCGCCGAAGTGCGATTCGCATTGCAAGTTAATAACTCCGGGTCAGGTTAGAAAATTCTAACCTAGGTCATAGTCGGGTTAATTTTAACCACGCATGCGCAGTATACGATTTTTTGAGTGTTTACAGTTTTGAAGCTGTTTGAGTTCGCATTTCTTTCAACTCTTATGATGAATTTTTTTGAAATTTCCCCAATTTCGCAGGTACGTTATTCAAAGTATTCTACATTATCCAGAAGAGAGGACATTAAGAAAAAAGGAATAATGTATGTGTAGAAATGGACGGTCTCAAAGTTCGTTAATTCCATTTCTTACGATATTTCACCACACCTTATTTTTCTCCTTTCTTGACGAAAAACACTGTTTTTTTTTTTTTTTTTTTTTTTTTTTTGTTCAAATGTTTTAAAATTTCCATAACATTGATGGAATTGTTTTGTCGTTCGTGGATTCATCACTCCGTCAATGTCATTAAATTACCGTGCTATTTCACTATATGCTTCGTTTTTTTTAAACAACTAACCGCATGTTTCTTTAACATGCAAGTTTTCCCTTTCTAAATTGTATAAAATAAACTTTGAAAGTAAACAGAAGAATAAACATTGAAAAAGAATATGCAACCGATCCGACAGAAGTTTAGTTCAGATCACGGAGAAATCAGCCGAAGTCACGGGCTTTACTTCGACCAATGAGAATCGACCCGTAACCCCAAGTTAGGAAACCCGCAGTCAAGTAACCTGAGGTCGAAAAACAGTGGTGAATAGAAGTTCTAACCTGGGGTTAGTTTTAACTTGAAAAAAGAAGTTCTAGTTTCAAAGCTGGGCGCCCGAACAGGTGAACCCGATTTCGACAAAGGGCCCCATAACTCCGGAACTTACACGAATTTACTCGAACGAAGACCACCTGTCGATAGCGAGAGTCGAGTTGCATCTACGTATTCACTTTCGTGGCTCTGGGGTCAAAAAGGGGCCCCCAGGTTACCATGTTTTTATTATTTCGCTTTCTTGTATGTCTGTGCGGCTGGAATTTTGTGATTGATTTTAAATTAACTTCCCAATAAGTTAGAGACGTGAAATTTGGACCATAGCTCAGAAGTGGATGACAATGTAAGCAAATGATTATAAAAACATGGTGCATAAAAAAAAATTTTATTAAGAAAATTATTTATTTTGTGGCCATGGTGTTGCCATGAGAATGACGTACATTATCGTTCATTTTTATTGGTTTGTTTTCCTTGGTTCCCCCTATTAATTACTGACGATTTTAATTTGATTACTTTAACAATTTAACCATTTTCATTGCAATCATTCCTGAACCTACTGCAACAATCTTCTATTGTATTTTGAGCTTTTTTAGAATATGGATATTTCTAATGTACCAGGATATTTTTGAAAGAATTTGAGGGTTGCGCTTTTAATTATTACTGTACACAAATTGCGCATTTCCACTTTACTTTACTTTTAAATGCATTTTTAAACGTTCCTTATTCGATGAAATTCTTTAAAGGAACTCGCAGTTTTTGGAATATTGCAAGTTATCAGCAGTTATTAATTGATATTCATTATTGATTGATTTAAATATATATTATGCAATTATATAATACTATTATTATTTTGTATAATAATTATTGTTACATTCCATTTATATAAATTATTGATTGATTCTGGTTATTTTCAATCTTTATTGAAATTCTTTATTTGAAATATACTTCAATATATTTCAAAACAGTTCTTCACAATTATTTTCCTGATGATTTGTTACAGCTAGGCCGCCATTTTGTATTTCATTTCACTCGACAACAAGCGCTGACTGGCACGATTTAGGAATCGCGCTACTCAGCGTAGCACTCCTATATCCAATTAGTTCCATAATTTTTAATGGTTTATATAGAATGTGCATTAACTTTTCTTAAAAATTCTTTTATATTCCTCTAAATAGTTTTTTGATCCCTTTCAGAAACGCCGTGAAGAGCTGCACGGCTTCATCCGAAACAGCTATTTGGAAGGTGTCGCACGTCTCATCAAATCGGACAACACTCTGGTGACGGCAAAGAGTAGGCGGGCACGATGTGCCTTGCATGTGGCTGTCCTCTTCGAGAACGTCGGCATCATCTCCGCCCTGGTCAAGGCCAACTCATCCGCTGTCCACGTAGCAGATAATGTACGTATAGAATCCATGGCACTTTTGGTTTGTTACAGTCCTCTAGATAGACTCATTAGTTCATGCTTAATTTCCATTAAGGTAATTTCCATAAATCTACATCATCAGGGCCTTGATTTGTTAATCTAGACCAGGAGTCGGCACGCAGTACAATTCTTAGTGGCACTCTACCTCTCTCTACAAATTGGTCAGTTTTTGAGTAAAGTTGATAATTTTGAAATAGAGCGTATTGAGCTGACATCTTCAGAATGATGGAAAGGAAAATTTACGAAATTATTTAAAAAATCTGGAAGGTAATTCTAACGATAAATTTCTCAGCTATTTTAAATTGCTGGATGTTATTTCCGGAGAGATTGAATTGTTTGAAAATAAAATTGCATGCGAGTATGTGCTTTGCTTTGGGTTCTAAAGATCTATGTGAACAAATGCTTCCTCATATGAATAGTATTTGGAGTCTACAAAAAAATAGTAGCGATATAAAATAGAGGTGCAAGGATAAAAGGTTCGCATTAAAATATTTAAGGAATACATATATTTTGTGTGTGTGCTGTTTATTTCTTATTTTAATAATTAAATTTAAAAGCTACATAATATAAAATATGCGGGCAATTTTAATTTTTATTTACTGCGGGAAACGAATGTTTCAAATATTTCCTACTGTGCGCCACTCTGAATTATATTGGTAGATTGGTTTGGCTCACGGGGAAGGTTGTGCCGACACTTGATCTAGACTTTAAAATGCGATCAACCCCTCTGCCTTTGACACATCTGACTATGATGATACAGAAACATAATTCCTAATCCTTTCATTGCACATAATGCCAGCCGTTACTAATAACGATCCATTCACACCGTAGAAACTACGAAGAGTATATGGCCTTCATATACCACAAACTAAGTGAACGTGGAATAAACAATAGAGTTTTAAAACAGTAAGTCCTGTCGTCGCAAAATAAACATATCTATACTATGTCTTTGGCCATTCAAAGAAACCCCTTTAAGGTCCTTTCTTACTGATATTATGGATTGCTGAGATAACTATTTCCTGATTCCCTGGTATGAAATATCTTTTACGCCAGAGCGGAATAACTTCCAGACCACCTTCATAAAACTGCGGCGTTTTCTGTGACGTTCGACCTGGAGATATGAGATCTTTTGCTCCTTAGGATGATTTTTTTACACATTTTGGGATGAATTGGACTTTATACTAGCGCTTTGGAATGGAAGATCATCAAGAATTGTAGAAACAGTTTTATTGAAGCTCAACAGTAAATATGCAATACGAGAAAAATTAACTATCGGGGGGGGGGGGGAGTACAGAGATGACTCGGAATCCCATAGGAGTTCAGGCCGTAGTTACGAGCTATGGGGCAGAGAAAAAGAACAGAAACAACAATACATCAATAGAACAAAAAACATTTCATTGAAAAGTCCTGCTGCAGTGATTCTCAAACGTTCAATATGTGCGACCCAATATTCAATCATAAATTTCCATACAAATAACAATACAAAAATTCAATAATACTTTTCCTTAACGCTAAAGCTACAATACGACTTTCTTAAAAGCCACCGATGTGTTTATACGTCTCACTCAACCGGTGCGTTAAATTCTCCGGACGTATATATACATCTTTCCGAAGAACGATCTTTCCTGTGCACTGCTATCGATAAAATTATTTCGAAGGTTTTGGAATGCAACAGAAAAAACCTTGGCAGTGTTTGCGGATTGTTTACTTATATCAGAGAATTTCTTATTTATTCATTTTCTTCCCCCCGCCCCGCAATAAAACATATACTCGCTCCTACTTGGAACACGGAAGCATTGGGGAGCGAATCGCATAACTTTTGATCAGCAGTGAATGAATTATTTATAAACCGTACAAATTATCAAAATAAGGGTTAATTTTTGTGTATAATTTTATATATGACAAGAGCCCATGGGGTTTCATTGGTAATTATCAAACTTGTTCTTAGCTTGGTATAGTTAAATTAATTATAAAATACATTGTGAAATACTGATACATTTATAAGTGTATTGTATCAGTGCAAATGTTAATTTTATTTTTTTTATTAAGTTAGAATGCATTTTGTTTGTTTACTTTCAGTAAATTAATAATTTTTTTTAATGATATTTTGTTTTCGTCTTTTCAATATGCTTGCACCCCCCTCGTAGAGTTATCACACCTCTCTAGGGGGGGGGCATATTTTGAGAAACGCTGTTCTACTAAAACATGTGTCCGAATATGCATTGGCTTTTTCTGGGGTCACATAAAGAGTTTGGTGTGCGAGACACCTTCAATTGAATCGCTCGAATATCTCGAGAGGACATGTCAGGAATCTTGCAGAACGAAAGGAATTCCACGCAGTGCCGCTGCCAGACGACTTCTGACCGCAACCTTTTATTGTACAACCTTTCAATAAAGTGTTTTTTTGTCCCATTAATGCAGCGATACTCAACCTGCGACACACCCAGCCTCTTTAAGTGGTCATGGCCTGTTGCTCTGAGAAATCCACTTATTTAAGAACAAAGTATTAAAAATTTGGTGGGAACTTGTTTGTCAAGAAATTAAGTACATCAATTTTGCTGTCGATGTCGTACGGGTGTGAATTAAGGTTCTTTTTCCATTTGTAATGGTTACGGTTAATGACCGGGGCTGTAGCTACCGCCATATCAATGATAGGGGGCCCACAAGCTACAGGGGCTCCATCATGTGTAATATGTTTATACTTTCATGTAAGTTTTATCATTGCGATCATTTTCATTATTTTCCAAAAAAAAGGCCCCAAAAGAATTTTGATACTGGACCCATTCAAGACTAACTCTCTCTCTCCCCCAGTGTTAGTGATAACAGACAACAGTGGAGTAGGATTTTGTGAGTGGAACTAATTTTTAACTATCTTTCATAGCTTGCAAGCGAAAAATATTCGAAGAAAATAGATCGTTTCAAGACGATTGGGAGGTTGACTACTTTGTAGCAAAAAACAAACATCCATTAGTAATGGTTCGATCTGTCCCAATGGTGTTGTATTTAAAAAATACCAATAAACAGGAATTATTCAATGACACTTTTCCTTAAAGATCTCTTTCAAGAGGCGATATATATAAATAGGCTTTCTTGAATAATATTTGCAACAGCAACAAAGTGTTTTGTCGGAGGTAAATGTCACAGTAATAATAAAGACATCCTATGAAGTTGGTTATGGTATTGCTAATCATACGAAACAGTTTACTGATGTAGAAATGTTGCAGCCCTCGTGAAATAGCTGACAGCAGAATAAAAGGTTGAATACCCCTGCATTAATGCGTTGCGGTTCTCCGCTTCTTCGCCTGCATTCCTATGTTACTCCAAATCGTCACACCCTACTTGTCAGTCTAGTAGTGAATCATCCTATGGACTCCGATTCCCAATCACACCTTCAACACAATCTTGTTTTATTTTCTTTCTTCAGATATCTTTAAATAGCAATGATATTTATAAATATCACTCTGCTGTGGGTAGCCTAGTGGTTAGAGCATCGGTCTCCCGACCGGAAGGCCTGGGTTCGATGCCACCAAATATCCTCCGAGAGTGCACACGGAGAACGGGCTCGTTAAATCAGTGGGTTCGAAGGGTGTCGTCATCTATCGTGTTGTACCGAGCAAAATCGTGCTGTCACCTTAATGGGGCTCAAAGCTAAGGCTAACAACAGGCGTAAAATTCTAGCCCTTAGCCGCGATGAATTTCGTGGACCTTGATCTGATGTGACCGTCGATCAGGTGGCATAAGCAATAACAACATAAACATCACTGCTCTTTCACAAAGGGAGTTTCTCATATCCATCAACGACCTATAGAAATCAAAGGTAAGCGGGATAGCCTAGTGGTTTTTGTCCCGAACTCGTGTTTCGCATTGTCAAGTCGCGGGTTCGAGTCCTAGTGCCATTGAAGACCAGCAGTGTAGACGAGTTTTCCGACGAGTCCAGGTTTAGTTTGCAGTCTGATTCTCGCCGGACTTTCAAAGGGAGAGCGCCAGGTACCCGTTACCACCAAGAGAACACCATTAAACCCGTTACAGGGGTGCAGGATGGCTCGTTTGGGGAGGAATTATTCTTGGTTCTAGAACTGACCTGCATGTTCAGAGTGTAACGATGACAGGCCACATCTATCGGGTATCATTCTGGAACAACATGTACGTTTGTTTCGGGGCACCATGGGCGCTGAATTTCTATTTATGGATGACAATGCCCGTCGTCACCGTGCAAACATTGTAGATGAATGCCTTCAATCGGAGGATATCACCCGTATGGATTGGCCAGCATACTCACCAGACTGGAATCCAATAGAGCATGTGTAGGATATGCTTGGCCGACGAATTGTAGCCCGTCAACCCCCTCCCACCTGTCTACCGGAACTTCGGAGGGCATTGCTGGATGAGTGGTGTAATATTCCCCAAGATCAAATTGATAATTTGATACTCAGCATGCGTAGGCGCTATAAGATCTGTATTGCATCGTCCGGGAGACATAATCCGTATTAACCATCATTCTAACCATGTTATACTGTTTTTTGTAAATAGGTTCTTTTTTGAAATTTGCTCCAGGGAGTAAAAATCGCAATTTTTATTAATTAATGTCAAACATATAGCATCTTTTTTGCTCTTTACCTTTTGTTTAATAAATAGACTTTACAAATAAGTCAAATTTGTTTTGCTTATGTCTCTTTCTTTGCCTGAACTTCGTTACCCTTAATTTATGGACATGAGTGTATATATAATATAGTAAATCTGTAGACTCTATAGCATTCATACGTTTTTTGTAAGGATGCGAAGGTGAGGAAATTGATATGATAAAAAGTTCATAGGGAAAAAAAGGATTTATCTCGATATTTAGAATCATATCTAAACTTATACCGGGCCTCAAGTTAAAAAATCTATCATATTTATTGCAAATAAATTTCCACCTAAAGAAATATCTCAGAAATTTATTTTAACTTTTATCAGTAAATTGAGCCGCGAATCCATATGCTCGTTCGAATCCTACAACTGCTGTGGAAATTAACACGAGAGAAACCTTTCGAAGCATACTCGAGCACAATCATACAAACTGACATGATGTTCCACAAACATTTTCTCTCACAATATTTAGTTTCAAAAATTAAATTTACAGAACAGAAGAAGACAATACAATTTCTTTTTGACTGCTTGAAATTTTGAATGCATGCATAGCATCTCTACAGGGTGTATCAGTAGAGCGGTTAGCAGGCAGATAAAGTACACCTAGACTATGGGAAATCACATAGGCCGGAAAAGCTTTCCTGCCACGGTAGTGGCGACACAAAACCCAAGAAAGACAGGAGATCAATAAGAGGAAAAGGCGTGTTTATTATTCTTAGTACAGCAAAGAACATTAAAGAGATAATGATTCATCATCAAAGGCTTACTGGTACCGAGATTTCTTTTTGACCAGTTCCCGCATTGTCCCTTCATCGTTTGGCGTTCTTACGCTTCCTGAGTGTCCAAGCTGTCGGACAATTTCTGGAACAAGCATGCAAAGGAGTCGCTGGGAATTCGCTTCCTGGGGCCTACAACCGCAGTGCGTCTCGTCCATTGAAATTGACAACCTCGTATGCCAGATGCATATCACCGTTCGCCCGCGCAACTTTCATTCCTACTACCACTCTTTCGGCAGGTAATAAGAAGCTTTATAGCGCAGCAAAAACCGCGTGTGTGTGCATGCACCGTTTATGTAGCGCCATCTATCGCATACACCAGTTAAAGACTCCCCGGCATTTTCGCTGTATTAAAAATAAACGCATTTCTCTTCTTTTTTGGATCTTTCTTGAGTTGTCATTATTGCCGCCAGGAAATCGTTTCCGACCAGACATTGCTAAGGGATTTAACATCGTCCGGGCAATTTGTACGCAAATTAGGAGCTTTTACTATGCAAAACCCATTAATAATTCCTATGACTTTACTATTGTCGGAAATGCAATTTTGTGCTCCATACACGTAGTGATAAAAGTATGCGTGTGTTTCTGATCCTACCCTCAACCCGAATTCACGTGATCTAAGACATAAAAATCAATGTACCAAGGAGTTTCCAATCACGACAAACGCGATTGAAAAACAAACTCGAAAATTAACCACGGAGCTCCATCACATTATACAGGGAAGAAACCATTAAAACCTTAATTCTCTCTCATCTAAATATACGCTTCGGTACAACCTACAAAAAAAAAAGAAACGAGTCTTACAGTAATCGCATATGATGTGTAACATCTGACTTGTTATCATGGTAAATACTCAATAGTGACTTTAATCCTGAAAGAAATGAATCGGTTATGACTGGAAATAATTTTCTATCGAATAATTATATCTCTAATGAAAATTTTATTTAATTAACACAAGGAGTAATGCAGTTTTTTATCAAAAATATTTACTATTGTTCATTTTTGGGAACAGCGGAGACAATAGATTTATGAAAACTTAAGTATGACATATGTACTTGTGATTTCAAAGTATTTAAAAATCGTTGAGAAACCGGCGTCAATAACAGTACCACTGTTATTTGTCGAAACATTTCGATTAGTGTTCATTTCGAACTTGAGTTCATCTTCCAGAAAAGCTATGAGTGGCTCAGCTTCTGGCAAACTGAAGTTAACGTTACAATCACCTCTCAAAATCATGGGAAGCGAGTAATAGTTTTTTTTAAAAGAGCAGAACCACCTTCGGTATACGGTAAAAATACAAAATGCAGGAAATCTTTAATTTTTTTAACTATTTGATTCGGAGAAATGTATGCGACCACCAAAATGACAAGACTTGCTGGTATGTGCGGTAGGTGGGCGTCTTAATTGCTACTACAGTTGGACCGCCAGACGAGGGTAGCGAAGAAACACCGTCAAGCGCATGCTTAAAAATTAGAAATATTAGAGAAAATCAAAAATACCCGTTTACTTAATTAGTTTTTTTTAATCGAGAAATCTTTTTTAATCACAATTAAGAATATTATATTGACAGCGACAGGAATTAATCTCAATGTATGAAATGATAAGCACTTAAATATTTATTCATATAATTCCATGTTACATACTCCTATTTTTTTAAGAATGATGAGCTTTGCCAGACGCTTAACAGGAAATATAATTGTTAATATATAGTTTACACGTATATAAATATTTCGTCAGTTTTCACACACAACGAGCCCTGAGACTTTGACATTTGAGCGTAAGAATCACAAGTTTATTCTTGATGAAGTCTAATAAGACTTGCTGGTTTGTGCGGTAGGCGGGCGTCTTAATTGCTACTACAGTTGGACCCCGTGACGAGGCTAGCGAAGAGACACTCCCAAGACGCTGAATTGGTCAAATCAAACAGCGTACGCTTCCCCCGAATTCCTGTTACGCATTTCAGTCCCTTTTCACGAAATCACTCCGACAAATATCCAGCAACAGAGAGTAAAGATGTTACACATCAAAAACAAATTTTCTGAATAATGTGATGTGAGAATTCTTGCCAACTTCTTTCCAACTTGGTTAAGTAAACAACGTCCTAGAGCAGCCTTGAGATAAATTGGGACCTGATAAGAAAATATCAGGATTATGAAAGGGAGATCAGGCGATCTAGGTGACCAAGAAAATATCCTAAAAATCTTAAGCTAATTCGTAGAAAGGCATTATCTTATGGGAATGTTTGGTTATAAAGGTATGGCTACAAACAGATCTTAAAATATTATCTAAGTACCATCATACTGAAAGTTCTTAGCAAATTAACACACAAATGATGAGCACAAGGATCAAATGAAAGGGCACCAAATTATAGAGTCCAGTTGTGGGCATTTACGATGTCTAATAGTAAAAGCAAAATTCTTATACTAACTTGACGTCTGCAGACACATTTGCGTTAGTCATCAGCACACAATTGGAAACGAGATTTTTCATTAAAAAAATACTCGTCCCCAAGCAGGCTCTATTCCCAGCTAAATGATCCAGGCACTTCTCGCGCAGGATATGTCAGACGCACCCCCTAACTTTTTTCAAAACTCCATCTAAACCTTTTTTTGGATACTGAACAGTTTCTCTTGTAGGCTGACCTTAAAGTCATATCCTTGAGGGCCTTTAGTTTGTAGGCGAATACTAAAAATATGTTGTTGGATACCGCCTCTTCGAGTAACATACGATAAACATACCCTGCGCGTGAATCGCCGTTACAATTCTGAATGCATGAGCACATGCTTTGAAATCTTTCTTATGCAATGGCATGTTATTGTAGTTTTGATGAAGAAAAGTGATATTTTAGTGATTTAATAGATACAGAATTAATAGATATAGTATAAAAGTACTTTCGGATGAGTAAAGTCTCTTTGCGGGGATGACGAGGAAGAATCGAATGAGATGAAGAGTATAATAGCAAGTTTGATTCCTCTACTGAAATCGATCCAGATAATTTAACTGAGGGAGCAATTATCGTCCTTGTTAAAATGACCGCATCCTATTCAATAGCTAAGAAATGTAATCTCGTTAGCCTATGACAATATTTTTTGTGTTGTTGAACGTTGCGACAATAGATGGGCATATTATTTTGTTAAGTACTCAGAAACCACCTACTCAACCTCGAACCAGACGCTGATTTCAGAAGTGTTTTGGGTTTCGATTTTCTGAAGAATGTAGAAACCCAATGCTTCCACGAAATTTTAAAAAAAAATTAAGATCCGGTGAGAACATCGCATTCACTCGCAACGAATACTAAAGGAGTGTATAAACAATGTACTGAATGCCTTAATAAAAAGAACAGAAAGACTAAATTTACGTGTGAAAAGTGTAATAAACATATCGTATATATTTCCTACCTTTCTTCTTTTTTTCCCCTTTGTATGCAGATTTTATGGTAAAAACAGAATGTAAACACCCTTGGGTATGAGATACCACTCGTGTGAAATTCCGTTCGTTCTTTTCGCTCGAGGAATGCTGGATTAATTGAATTCTAGAATAAAACATGCAGTTGTTCTGAAATTGTATCATTTCATTCACTGTGTACATCCGTTTAGTCTTCTTATTTTTGTGAAAATAGATGCCTCCTCCATGGAGCGTCGACTTTTGTATTTTACAATGAGTTTTAAAATAATAGTTACCCCAGAAGTATAAAAAAATCAATCAGTATTAGAAAAAATAGAATCACTCTGTAATTGCAGTATCATTTCTCTTTATCCATAAGAAAACCTTTCGGATACCGTTGTATTTCCGTACGAAAATTTACCAATAACAATATTTCTCGTAATTTATTTTCAGTTGGGAAGAACGCCTCTCCACTACGCGATGGCTACTATCAAAGTGGACAAAATAGCCAAAATTTTAATCACCTCGGGCGCCTTGAAGACTACCAAGGACGTGGTGAGTTCACTTCATTTATTTCTGCTCGTGGAATAATAATAATAAACGCTTTTACCTATGACATAAGTTTTTGTATACTGAATAGCTTTCTAACTATAATAGGATAATTCTTTGCATATAGCTGTAATTTATGAAATATGAGACTCAAAATGAGAGCCTCCGGATTAATTTTTCCATAAGTCAGAAAATTTTAATAGTTTTCGATAAATACCTGTTGGTAAATATTTGCGTCTGCTTTATGTGATCTATTTTAAAGTATAAAGTGAGATACGCTTAGCAATATTTATATATTTCAAATTTTGAATCGTAAAAGTTGCTTGTTTTGTGCATTGCCTTTGATAGAACAGTCTTGTGTGTGTAAGAGGCCATATTTGGCCAAACCACTCCAAAAATGTATCGATTTACTAGAGCAATCAAGTGTGTTATACGCAAACATTTGTTAAACTACGCTTGACGTCTCTGGGCATTCGGCTCGCTAAGTGATCCTCCATCCCATATCGTAGAATCTATTGCTGCCTGGTGAATGTAGCAGTCCTGAGTGGAGAGGAAGCAACCTGATTGGCGGAAAGAATGTGG
>BMAO01028206.1:0-19361 GCA_019973975.1 Trichonephila clavata | reverse complement strand
TAGAAAAGAAGAACAGACTAAAGTTATTAATCTAATAGAACTGAATAAAGTAATTTATTATTGTTCTTGAATTTAACCTTTTTAAAAACTTTTAAGTATTTCTCTGATTTATTAGAATTTCACTTTGATCTTTTTTGAAGAAAAATTAAATTGCAAAAAAAATTTCTCTAACCATTGGAAACTTATTGCTTGCATTAATACTACAGTCATTGTTGACGCACAGAATAAAATAAATTAACAAATGCTTATCCATACATATTCTTTGGATGTACCGTTTCAATTATTTCATATTTAAAAAATGTTTTGTTTGCTGTGCCTTAGTTCCAAAATGCATTCGCAATAATTAGGGAAAAGAAATGTAAACTTCTTAATTAATTGGAAATCATCATTTTAAGTAATATGAAATTAATTGGTAAGCAATTATGTTTATGATACTAGGAATAAAAACAAAACAATAACTAAATATATTTAAGAATAGCTATTTTTTAAAATTTTATAAATCCCGGCCTCATCAAACGTTCTTTTATAAAAGAATAAACACACACAAAAAATCAAAGCTATAGTTATTCTTCTGCAAAAATGCTATTTAAGTTTAAAAAAGAAACTTTGCTTACTTTAGTAACAATTAATTATTATCTTCTGAATGATTTCAGTTTCTTATGCTGATTTACCTAGATTGTTTTTACAGTGTTTATTATTATTGCAGAAGATTTATATTGCTTAAAAGAAAAAAAAATTGCTTATTAATTTCTGAAAAACATTTATTAATAAGATACGACAGAAAGTATTTATGTAACTGCATCAATCCTGTTTGACAAAAACTTTTCACATCATATGATGTATGATTTAACACGGTTGAGAAAAAAAAATAGTTCTTTTTACCAGGCTTATTTTGATTTAACATGATTATTCCGAATTCCAAGAGCATTTGCTTTAAGTTTATTTTTCCAACTACCGTATTCGAGACGGCGATTGTGAATAACTTTCCATTTGTGAGATTTCCCCGAATTTTATAACCTCACTATTTTGAACTTTGTCTGATTTGCAAATATCAAGATATCGCTCATGATACCTAACACGACGATTAAGGTACACGAAAGACAAAGGAAAGTAAAAGCTATTCACGATGAAGAGATATTGAATTGCGAACCACATCTCCAGTTGATTCGCAAACAAGCGGCTTGTACAGAATTTTGTATTCGTAAATTATTGATGATTTTCTTAAAAATGACAATTTACTTTACATGGTACTTGTGCAATTTCGAAAACTAATGTTTTCTTTTATTATTTATGCTAATTTCTTAAGATTAGAACAAATCTCTCTCTCGTAAATCACAAACAAAATCATATTTTCTTTTCATGCGGTATATTTCTTACGCGAACTCCTCACGGTTTTCTTTGAAAAGATTCCATCGAGTATAAACCAAATTAGGTGTAGTTGAACTATGATTACAATTTACGTATTATGATTGTTTTTGATTTTTTGTCTAACAAATATGCAAGCATAAAATACAAAAATTCATGAATTAAATTCGCCCTTTATTTATTTCGGAAAATCTCCTCTTTACTTTGGTTGAAGTGAAAGTAAGACTTATTAGTAGGATTCCTGGAAGGAGATCTGAACGTATTATGGTTGAAGAAGCAATGAACAAAAGTTGAAGCGATTACCAACGAAAAATTGCAACATTTGTCGTTGATTGCTTGTTTCCGGAATAAAGTCAAAGTGTCTATATCTTGGCTATCAGGTAAATGGTCAGGTAAAAGAGCAAGTCAGGTAAAAGGGTAAGAATGAGTTTTATACTTACATTAACAAAGTGCAACCCCTTGTCTTTGACAATTCAAATGTCGCCTTAATCTTCAGTTTGAAAAGTTGATACCACAAAAGACCTTTTGCATAAATCTATGAAGCAATACCGTCCACAATCATCTAGAATCCTCTTCTATTCATTCTATATCATTATTCATACATTTTTCAGTAGTGATGTCCAATTGTACTAAGATTCGCTCTAGCGTAACTTGCCAATTAGGCTGGATGTAAAATAGCACAGTTAAGAGGGAGAGATCTCACGAATAGCACATACCTTAAAATCAGCCTTATAACGCCCACTTTTGCACAAAAATATTATCGAAATAAATGGGTGTGCTTTATACCCAAAATATAAAAATGAGAGCTTTAAAATTAAGAAAAAATAATGAGCATAAAAAAAAATAATTTTCTACATATGTCGAAATAATGTTTATTTGGAAAAAAACATTTCTTATGAACTTTGTTATTTTTTTTTCTTGAAAACAATAATAAAATCATCATGCACCACAAGTATCACACGGTACTAACACAGAAGTATCACACAGAAATAAGTATTAATCACACATATACTACACATTACGATTGCAAACATTTACAAGAAATTCACAGAACTTTCCAAAAGCCCTTCTGTGGAAAGAAGTTGGTAAAGATTAGGAAGCCAATTTATAAACTTAACCTTTATCTACCAACGGTACTTAGAAGTACCACTCACTTTAAAATTACATAGAGTAACCATTTGTACGAATACTTTGACGATATTTAGCAGGTATATTCTTTTAAATCAACTCTTTCAAGATATATGGCAGCACGGGTTCTATGCTGTGTATTTTAGAGGGGAAGTCGAATAGTTTTATAGCGTTTTCAGTGGATTTCGAAGATTTTCATTTTTGTTCTGAAAATTAGTTAATGTCAAAAGGTAAGTGTCTTATTTATTTGTATGTTAATGCAGACCTTAGGAAACGATTTGACAATTTATTATAAGTAAGCAGTATGTATAATTAATTTTCCAATTGAATGTCATTAATTAATTAATTAGCTCTAACGGATTAAATTTCCCAAAGTTGAGTATTTTTTTATGTATATCCCTTAACTTTACTGTAGTGATTCAAAAAAAATATTGTATGAAAAACAACTGCAGTAAATCAAAATGTGGTAGATAAAGGGTTACATAGCTACAGTTCTAGAAGTATACTATGTTTTTCTAATCTTGGTATATAATACCTCGAGTAAATGACTTAAAAAGAAGGACATTGAGGCAAGTACACTTCAGGTTTATTTGTAAAAAAAAGAAGGAGGGCGCTTTATACGGTGAAGACTTAAAATTAAAGATCGCAGCTTAAAAGTACGAGTGCTTGTTATACGGCGAGGGTTGTTAGCATTGCATTTTACGGTAGTTACAAATCTCCAGTATTACATGAAATAATACTATGATATCATATAGATTCTGGAAAGAAGAGTCAAGATATTTTTTTAATGATCGATAGTTATACAAATAGATAGACAGATAATGTAAATATTTTTATATTGATTTTGTGCTATTGTAAAAATTATGCATATATATGTGTGTGTGTCTAACGTACGCGTGCATATGAAATTTTTTCCTACTTGAAATAATATAACTTTTCGGGAAGCCTTATCATATATGCAAGTTATATGCATTATCGCAGTAATCATGATAAATTATATGTTCATGATAATCTCTTGATTCAGTTAGATGATCTTCTAAGATACAGTAATTCCAGGAAATCCCTGTCAGAATGCTAGGAATCATTAATACCAATTACTAATGCAGTTTAAGAAATTAGAGGAAATCTTATTCGGGTGTTTATAATCAACTACATTAATTCAATTCTATATATCTATGATTCAGTTGTATAATACAATTTCATAGCAATACTCTACATATGCTGAGTTTGTTTTATTTTGTAGAAAAAGGTAACGATTGTATACACACACACACACACACAATGCATTCATAATCTACCAAACAGTGTTATTAAATAAATGATAGAAAAATGTCTATATTATTAGTTTGAAAATTGATTTAAGGAAATAACTAATTTCAATGTTTCTTATATTTATATAAGGTTATTTTTAAAAGAAATAAATGGTTAAAAATATATTCCACATTTATATTTTGATTTAAAAACTTTGATAATTATTAAATATTTTATTCAAATTTATAAACAGTTACTTCATAATTATCTATTTATTTGAGATTACAGTGTTTTAAACTTGTTAGTTTTGTCTTCCATGGCTAAAAAGTTAATACTCAAGAAAATATGCTTTCTAAATATATGAACAAGCATGGAAAACTAAGAAAATTTACATATGTAATCATTGTACATATTACTTTATATATGCGTTATAAGTTAACAACAAAGAAAACCCTTTAGGCAAATGGGAATTCAATTCTTCGCAATTATTGCATTCGTTTTATATTTTTTCATTAAATGTCTTATGTAAATACAATTATTTAAAATGCAAAATAATATGACACAATTTGAAAATGAATCATTGACCAAAAATTTAAACATTTTGAAAAAGTGCAATGAAATATTATAAGTAATTGAAGGAAAAGCAATTGCTTCACAGTCTTTTTATGTATAATTTTTTCCATTCATATATTAAATTAAACATGTAGTGCACACAGCTACGCTTATTTTTATAGAAATTATAAAGTTTAAATTTACTTACATAAGTATTATATTTAACAAAATAAAAATGCAAAATTAGCAATTTTTAAAATAAACTTATTTCGTCACAATAATTGAAGTCATTATCTATTTTTATTTGAGTCATAAATCTTAACGAAATCATATATTTTAAGCTCCTTTGATCTGCATCATTATCTGTGCATTGCACTAGTTCAGAAGTAAAATTTCTCATCGAAGAAACTACGGACCGAATGTTTCATTGACAAATAATAAAGCGTTCAAAAAATATCAGGAAAATTAAACCCGATTAAAACCTACTTAGAAATTAAGTAGCGATAAATTGTTAGTTTAAAAACATTAATGATGCTTCAAATTAAATTAGGGATTAAAAGTTGGTTTATTATTAGATATTCTGTTTTTTTTTTTATTCTAATTAATGAGCTCGCGATAAATAATGTAGGCTGTAGAACATTCTTGGATTCCAACTTACGTGTTGGATTAATTATTTGTACATTGCTAAACTCTTTTTTTAAAGGTAAATGAAACTGGAAATTTATTTGGTTGCCCATATATATTGCAACATTAATACGTAATTTTTAAATTAACTATCCATAACGCATGTAGATTAAGCTATGCGAATAAATTTAAAAATTACAATTTAAAAAATGTTTTAAGACATTTTTATGCATATATATTGATGACCTAGAATTTGGCATTTATTATTGTCGATTGCTTTAAATATATATTATTTATTAATGTTTTTTATAGTCTAAAACCTTTTACATTATATAAGGAGCAACATTTTTTAGAATAAAACCAGTTGAAATAATTAGCTTCAATCACTGACTTTTCCACTCTGTTATATAAGTGCTTACATCAAAACAATTACTGCATATTATTATTTATCAAGAAAATAAAGTGATTCCTTAAAATTTAGTTTTAAAAAAATGGTTAAGTATTATCTTAACATTTTAACATTATACACAGTTTAAAACCTTTCTGAATGCAAGAATTTGAAATATAAATTTAAGAGTTATTAGTTTAAAAATTCGACTCTGATACTAATCACAAATTAATTTTTTAAGCTTTTGTTTATATTTTAAATTTAAAAAATAACCAAATATATAACTGATTATTTATATAAAATATGTTAAAAAAGGCTTTTATTATCCCTTAATTACTTAAAAACATCATGTGTTGAATAATCTAAATGAAATAAAATTTAATGATCCCTAAGTAGTTCTGAATTTAATAGGATTAAAAAATAATAATTTTTGAATAGATACATTACACGGAGATATGACACATTTTTTCTATGGTTTCGATGGCAATATTTGTAGTAAAATTTAGATTAAAAGATAAAAAGCAATTTATAAAATTGCATCAAATCTGTACTATTATATGTGTATTAGGAGGCAATATTACATTATTGTTTGCTTTTTTCATTCGAAAGCTTTGTATTTTATTTTCATATTTCTAATACGTTTACCTGTTTAAAATCTTATAATAGCTAGGTAACAACAATCAAGATTATGCAATCACATAAAGACATAGTTATTATTCCTTTATAAATTCCTCTTTTAATTATATTTCATTTATTTTTTCTTTGCTTAATGTTGAAGCCATTTATCATTTTTAATTTTTGCATCACATAGAATTCAATAAAAGTATGATGTGCTAAATTGTATTATTATGTTCCTTCTTATATAGTTTTAAAAATTATGTTACTGGCCAATTTTTCTCTTAAATGTCTAATTAAACAAGAGATAACACTATTTATAATCGCTTTCATACAAAATTACTTAAAGCGTCAAATTAAATTCATTCTTTGATAACATATAAAATGTTAAAAAATAAGTTCAATGCAAGGTACTAGTAAAATAACACATAATTCACAATTCCCAGTTCAATAGAATATCATTATATGATTTTACGTAGGAATAAACATGTAGAATTCACTATGAAAAGAACATTCTTCATCTGTATCATAGCATATCTCTGATTACAGCCGCATTAAACTCAAGATTGCCGTATAGACTCATTTCATAAGTGGGGGAGGTATTCTTTTCTTGCTGTATCTTAACATTTAAACATATTTTTTGCCCCTGACATAAATGATTTATATAATTTGTGAGACTAAATGAACAGTAGTAAATGATTTTTGCTACAACAGGTAATGTAAGTTTATAGCTGTGTTGAACACTTTAAAGTAAGTAAGGAAATTTGGTTCTATCAGAAAAAAAATGTAAGAAAAAATTTTAAAATATTTTTAATCTTGCATTTGTACATAGTTTTCCATAGTATAAGAATATGTTATCAAAATCTAAAGACGCAATAGAAATGCCTTAAGCAAAATGTTTCACTTGCAGATTTACAAGCAATTGTTTAAATGTGTTTTAATAAAATAATTTGGAACCTTAATTTTATTTTTTTCCTTCTTATATTTGAATGAAATATAATTTGTTTGGACAGTTGATTGTAACTGTACAAAAGAAATATGGAATTAAATTAATAATTCAATAAAGAAGAGACAATGAAATTATTTAAAAGGAGTCAAAAATAATACCAAATTTTATTTACAAAATTGATTACGTAAATGGATTTCTGATTAAATTATTCCATTTCAATCTGCTTGGACGTTATTTTTAAAACTTTTTACGCATTTAAAATGGTTTTTTTTGTTAACCTTTAAGCAAACAATCCTTTTTAGGAGTAATAATGTTTTATCATTCTTATTAGGGGAATATGCCTTATGAAATATTTCTTTTCCGCGTTTGGATATCTCCACTCTCCACTAGACTAGTTTGGATAGAAATAAGTTAACTAATCTCGATTATTTTTTTTCTGAAAACGCCTTCATTGATTCTAAATTCTGCATTTTAAATTGAATGTTTTTAATACCTGAGTTTTATTTTTGAGTATACATAATTGGAATATCATAAAACTTGTGTCACACAAATCAGACTCCTCTCTAAACAAATCCCTTTTTTAAGATTTTTTTTAAGAAATGAACAAATAATATGTATACAGTTTATTTATTTATTTTTTATGCAACTTAAAATTTCTTATTTTTCTGGCAAAAAAACCGGTTTAGATTATTAAAATAAAGACAACTTTCCTTTATTATACTCGTACTGTTTTAAAAAACATATATATACAAAGCCTGACTGCAGATGTTTAATTCGTATGGAAACGTCAAAACAATTTCCTGAAATCAAATTTATTAATTTCATTTTTGTTTGCCGTTTCCATATATTAATAATGCTTATAATGATCACAATGCCATCCACATTAAGTAAAAATAATAAATTAAAAAAAGATTCAGATGCTATTCTGTCAAATAACTAGGTACAAAACACAATGAATACAATTACATCATTGCTTGAAGAATCTGAAAAATAGGCAAACAATTATTTATGAAACTGTTAAGTATAATAAATCACTTATTTTACGCAAAATGAAATATACACGATTTAAACATCTATTGTTAGTACAAGCGCTGATAAAAGTTAATAAAACGTTCCACAAATTTCTGCCATGTTTGTAGCAATTGAACTTTTCTGTATTAAAAATATTAGAATAAAAACACACTATGAATAAAATTTTAAACTTAGGGATTATTCACTATTTATATCTAATTTTGTATAACAAATCCCTATTATTTGTAGCAGAACAAAAATAAAATTTGAGTATTAAATTCAAAATAATTGTAGAATCAGCTTTATTTCACAATGAAAATCAAATTTTAATTCGTGATTCTTAAGGGAATATTTAAGTATATTCAAATCCAAACATTATATAAAAATAAAATGTTAATAATAATTGTTAGTAGTCAGATATTTTAACCACCTCCAAAATGTATCATTTTCAAAATATATTTTAAAATTTTTCTCAAAGAATATTTAAAATAAAATAGGGAAAAAATATGTTTCAACAAATTAGAAAATTTGATTAAATTTTCAAATTTGTAAATTAAAAAATTTAATAATAAAATTGCCACATTTAATGTAAATTTAACTCCTGAAATGTGAAGTGAATTTAAGATTTTTAAAATATTCAGTTCTGATAAAGAAATTAAACATACGACATTTGATCAATCGTTAAAATATGGTGTTTGCACACATTTTAAAATTTTTTGTAAGTAAAAATACTTGCATTGCATGTAAAATCTTTTATCTTATCCAAATGACACAAATCAGAGGGTCTGATGAAAAAGCTTCAGTGTTGTATGGTGGTAAACTAAACGAAAAATTCAACACATTGAATGGCTTCATTGACTCTTGCATAGCTCTGTAGAAATATGCCCGAAGAACAATTTTGAGCAAAAATGACGGCTACAGACTTGACAGAATTCAAGTGTGCAATCGTTTCCTAAGACATAACACCAAATTAAATATTGTTAGTGCAATGGACAAAAACAAAAAATTGTAAAATCTCTCTTCTGGTTTTGCTATACCCAGATACGACTACCACTGTGTAGTGTATAATAGCATGATTCCTCTAAACACACAATAACATGCCATTTGTTTTCCCATTTCCGAAATTAAAAATGCACGAAAACTGCGAACATATATACGTTGTAAAGTTAAAAGAAATCCCACAGCCATAAATTTCTAAAATTCTCCTTTGTAACAAAATACATAAAATGGTACCGAATTGATACACAATATTGTATGCAACAAACCTAAAGTACAATGCATGGTTTCTGGATGATACGCTCAGTCACTGCCACAAATGCTCAAAATTCTGTAAAAGTTGATACAATTCCTCTGGTCAGTCGATATATATCAGTCTTATTCAGCCATTCTATATTCTCATCTTTGTGGCTCTATTTCGTTCAATAAGGGAACCATTTTTTCTGAAAGATATTGACCGCGTCTATAAGTCACAATTTAGCAAATATGAAACTTAAAAATTTACTTAACTGCGGCTTCATATTCTTGAAATATATTAGACTTTCTTAGTCAAAAAACTGTATGTAAGCGCATTTTCAGTGTCAAATATATCCTAGGATTTCTTTCAATACTTTAGTTGCTCTCATTCATTATATTTTCGATTGAATTTTTAAACTTTATATGTATTTAATACTTTATCTACCGCATAATGATTTCATCAGTATTTTTTCCATGCATATTTTTAAAAACTATATATTGGATAAAAATAAGGGGATTATTGGGAAATTTAAACCGTTAAAGCTAATTAATTAAATTGGTACTTAGAAGTACCGTCAATACACCAAGGTTAAAAATATTCTCATAATACAAAATGACCGTATAACATTTTTTTAATATAGCTTTTAACTCTTAAAAATGATAAATAATGAAAGAGCACTAATTCTTTACAGAACAAATAATTATTTTTTTAAAAATTATAAATTTATATATAATTTTTTTTTACTCTTCAAAGCAGATTTTACACCTAAATTTAATTTAATGATATTCAAAGAAATGGTTTTTCTTTTCAATAATACACAACAATTCATTACACGTTGTACATTTTGAGTGAGGTTTCAATTTAAAGATTTTTACATCACGGTATTCTAGTGTAAGAAAGATTGTATTTTCCGAACATGAAATACTCTCTTGCCCCTTTTTCTTCTTTTTTCTAATGGAGCTGTGGATTTTAGTATTTCTACCTTTGCAGACCTAGTACATTCCCCATAAGCTGGCATCATTTTTAGTGTGGCACCATATAGGTGATACCAATTACCGCAAGTAATTTTGACGATGCAAAATTTGCACTTAGGAATTTAATTTTGCAGAAAGCATCCATGCCAAACGGATATCCAAGATATTTTTTACATGCCGCATAATCATACAGCATGTAAACGCTGTCATTTTCTGCATCATGAAAATTCACCGGCTTGGGCCGGAGTTGAACCCGCAACCTTGGGTGCAGAAGACGAGGGACAAACTTACAAAGCCACCCATCTGGCTACTACTTCAGTCTCTTGATCATACCTTTAGTCTTGTTCAATCTTGCACCTCGAGCCTAGTTCAGTCATATTAAGTGTATAACAACAATTTTAATGTAACGAATTTTGTAACAAACCTGAAGGCTCTTCAAAAATGAGTTTCTTTTTCCAGACACTTTACGGTAAAGGGAAAAATAATAATAGCGTTTTGAAAAAACTCATATTATTGTTAAATTGCAATTACGCATAAATAAATAAAAACGCTGCTAATTTTTAATAAACAATAGATACTTCACCTAATTGTGCGGCAAAAATATAAAAAAAACAAGCGTAGATTCAAAGTTAAAATTTTTTTGAAAACGTTTAGAAAAATAAGAAAATCAAAACAAATAAGTTAAGCTACAAAGAAATGCTTATATACAAAAGCGTATAACTCAACTACCATATAGTAATGACTCTCGATACAACAAAAAATAATAATAAACCACACGGAAGAAAACATCCACTGTACTGTCTTTACTTATAAATACCATAAAGTTATTTATCTGTAAAATTAATTGTGTACGCAGTTAACTTAAAATAAATAGTAAAATCGTTTTCTAAAGTGTTAACTAGCATTAAAAATTACATAATTTTTGACATTAACTACTTTTCGGAACAAATGACAATCTTCGCAATCTGATCAAAATGTTAGCTGAAAAGGCAACTTCTGTTTTAAAATAATTGCGCTAAAATACTCGTCATAGAATCCATGATTCTATATATCCTGAAAGAATTGAATTAAAAGAACATACCTGCTAAGTATTGTCACAGTATTCATAGAAAGGGTTATTTTATGTAATTTTAATTTGGGTGGTACTTATATATATATGTATAAAAGTACACCTAGTAGAAAAAGGGTTAAAGTCCCAATAAGTAAAAAAAGAAACACATTATTGTGCATATTTGTCTAATTTAGAATTTCTCTTTTTATTTTATCTACACCTAATGAAATTTAAACCACAAAGTTAAAAAAAACTGATAACCAACGAAAAGAACATAATACATAATTTTGCGCATTGTAATTAAAATTATCTTTGATTTTTGAATGAGAAGTTTACTTTAAAAATTTGAAAACAGGATAAGCTTACATTTTTCATCCTTAAAACTTTTTTTTCTTTCAAGTATTTTTTTATGATTAATTATTTTTGTTTTACAGATTTTTTACGCTGTTTGAGAAGTTGACGCAAAACAAAAGTAGCATATGTGGCAAGATATTTAAAATTCCCTGGCATAAAGTGATTGGAAAAAATTATTTTCGTATTTTTATCTTTTAAAGAAAAATTTTCATTATACTTTTAAAATACAATTACTAAAATATTCATCTTCTAAAACTAGAAACATTTTCAATAAGTATAATTGTGCCTTAGGAGAAAGATATTAAGTTATTTTTAATAAATTGCTCAGAACAAAATTCAAACGCATTTCACATAAAAATAATGTAATGATGACAAAACAAAACAAATAAAAAAAAGAAAAGAAAACCTGCCTGAAAATTGCTTCAAGAATTATGAATTTTCCCTTTTTAAATATACATATATATTTAAAAAGAGAAAAATTTCTCTGCAAGAGAGAAATGAATAAACATGATTAAAACTGAAAAGAATTGAAATTGCAAGATAACCAGATAACAGAATTTAAAAGGAAATATCAAAAATTAAAATAATAGAGTTAAATATAAAAAATATAAAAGAATGAATGTTTCAGTATTATCAACATTGCTGACTTAGGATAGCTTATATACAAAAAAAAATTTCTCTTTATAAAAGTGGGGTAGAACATGTTTTGTGGCCACCTAACCTTCCCCCTTTCTGTTAATAATACGGAGAAAAAACCTATTAAAAATAATGAATAGGAAATCTAAATCCATTTTGAGAAAAGGGTAACTTATCTAAAAATTGCATGCATAAACGCAGATCCCGCGCTATATCTGAGTACAATAAACAAGTTATATTGCCAGATTCTGGACCTAAATACATATTCAAAGCAAAGAAATGGCTGAAAAGTAGCCCTTAGCAAAAGTATGAAAAGAATAGAAATAATAAATTAAGAATTGTAACCATACTACCATTATCTTAGGGACATTAAGATTATATGATTTAAAAATATAAATATAAAAAAAATAAAATAATTTTATTTAAAATTAGAAATTGGAGGTATCTATAACTATCTAGGAAGAAAAATAAATGTATAATAATAACTTGTTTATAAACTATGGAAACTTAATCCTCACTATTTAGAATTTCATTATTCAAATATCTATTAATAAAAGTAATTGGGTATTTTTGAATTAAACAGTATTTAGTAAAATATTTATACATTTTTCATTTTTTCTGATTTATTTGAAACTAGAAATTTATTGCGTTGTGTGTAATTAATAACAATACTTCTGAATATAGAAGCATGCACATTACTTTCCCAATGTGGTACTTTTATAATATTCAAATTAAAGTATTCTCGTTTATCATAAATATTAGTAACTTATTATATTTTAATTTTAAGTATATTAAATTTAATATTAAGTATATTAAGTATATTAATTTTATTATATTAAATTTCTATATCAAGAAAATTTGCTTCATAATTGTTACTATATGACTGAATTAAATTAAGATATTGTGGAAAAAATGTTAGGTTTAAAGTTGTCTTGCTTGCCTAAAATAATAATATCATATATATAGAGAAAAAAGTAATATTGTAAGTTATCTATGAAACGATTTTCAGAAGAATGTAAATATAAATTGGCAAGACCGTTGCTAGCAGGGCCATCTTGTGGCATACCCTTAATCTGTAAACAATAATTACCATTATGATAAATATAGTTCTCTTTTAGAACTAACCTAAGTAGAAAACCAAATCTATCATATTTGACATTTTTAAATAAACTGTCTTGATGTAATTTTACAAGAGTTTTAATCATAACATCAATATTAATAGAGTTAAAAATATCTTCAAAATCTAGACTATACGCTCTGAAAACATATTTTTATATTTAATTTGTGCAATGAGTTCTGTACTATTTTTAAGAATGGCTGAAGTTTAAAAATTATTTATTGTATCTTGTAATATATATATATATATGTTATGTATATGCTTACAAAAATAAATATTAAAAAGCTTTCTGTAATTTTTATTTTGTTATCGATGGTAATATTTGGTTAATAATTAAAGTTTGAGAATTTATAATGATTAAATGTTTCACTAAAAAGAGACGCTTTTGAATACTTATAAATTTTATTTTATTTTAGAAATTTTAACACAATAATCTGTAATACGGGAAGTGCTGGAGATAATGAAAATAGCTTTTAGTAAGAGTCAAAACTAAATAGGTTCTAAAACATTAAATTAAGGAGAAATATTTCTCATTGAACAAAAATTAAAACAAATCACTTTCACAACTTGTTTTGAAATTGTTTTAAATAAACTATTTTGCTGTGGACTGCAAAAAGTCGATGTGTAAGAGTGAAATTTATTTAATTCTAAGAATAAAAATATGAAATTTACATAATCACTTTATTTATTAAATTTCTTTTATTGCATGATCATCGGAATCAATACATTTTCAACTGCAATTTTATTATGACTATAACTCCCCAAATCCTCATTCTTATAAATCTGAAAGTTGATGTTTATTTAATTTTTACTTAATTTATAGTATATGCATTTAATTTCCCTGAAATTCTGTATCCAAAAATTGTATAAACATCCATAAGATTTAGGAAATAATTCCACATTCATTATTTTTTTAAAAATATTAAATTGTTTTATATAATTGCAAAATTAAACAAACTTTGGCATTGTCTTTTGAAAAAGAACCATCATTCTTTTTTTTTAATTATTCGTCTTAAAATTGTAGTAGCTAGAAAAATTTTGAAATAAATAAAAATAAACACTTAAATATATATATCAGTGTCCTGGAAATGTAATACAGAAATATTTTTAGTATTTTGCAAAGTTTCCTCCCTTTAGAAGTAGTTCCATGAAGATAAGTTTTCCCTCTAGAATGAATTTCAATACCTATTTCTTCCTAGAAGCGTAGAAACCTTAAATTCTTTTTGTCATATGAAATTCAACTATTATATAATTCAAGCGAATTATCGTAAAACATTTTTCTTGAAATGCGATTTTTTTATCAGCTTCTTATACTTTGCATAAAATAGTATGTATCTATATATATAATGCGCATAAAATATATAAATTCATTTTATTAAGTTTGTGTGGTTTCATTTTTACAAATAAATTATTACAATGTGGTTTATAGTATTTTAAAAGTTTTTAGTTTGCGAGTTATATGTATAGTTCTATTACTGTCACATGAATGGGCAAAATTTCCTTTACTGACACAATGCTGTTTGACTTCTTAATTGCTTCTATTTTATTTAGATTTTTAATTTCCAGGATAGCATATGCAGATTAGTTATTTACTTGACGTAAAGCTTTAGTATTTGACCTATAGGATTTTCAGTATTATATATTATAATATAATGTTTAATATCTTTAGAATTTCTAGAATCTTCTTACAATATTTTCTCTTCTTTGCAGGTGATTAGTGTAGGCAAAGATAGGAAATGGGCATCTATCCTTAAATTATTTGTTTACTCCCACAATCTTGTTTACTAAGGTTTAAAGTTTTCTGCTTTATTATTGTAGCAAACTTATTTTTGACTTAATATATGTAATTGGAAATTCATCCGTGGATATCTATCAAAAGGAGGATAATTTTATACATAGGTGAAAAATTAATTGATTTAAAGATAAATTAAGATAAATCATAATAACATTAAGAAACTGTCATACATCCTTGTATTCAGGAGGTAATTACAGCAAGCATGTTGACCAAATCTTAACTGACTCTACATCAGACAATGCCCGTGATTTAGAAATGAACGAAGATTTTCGTGACTCTTCTTGAGAAACGACTTCTTACAAAGGTCCCATAACATTACAAAGTTTAAGACACATTAGTTTGACATAGGAAAGTTATTTATAGGGACACATATAGTGCCACATTTTCTATTACTTGCAAGTGAATCGGTGGCTAGAATGTAGCAAGGCTGCTTTCGATGTATTGAGCATTCGATTGATTTCCCGCAGTTGTTATAATTCAGGGGTGGGCAGACTTTTACAGGGTACGGGCTACTTCTAATTTTTTCAAGGTGTTGCGGTCCACCCAGTGTCGTAGGTGTGGTGAGCTAAAAGAAAGTATGCAGTACAGACTGATCTTCATTTTACGAACTTCTATTTTACGAATTTCTCTAATTCGCGAACTTTTTTCACGGAACCAAGAACATTAATAGACTCCAAATAGCGAAGTGCATTTTCTATTCAACGAAATTTTCTCTTAAAATTTGATTTTTTTTTCCTCCGTTTTTTTTAAAATTCCATATTTACTCGAATCTAAGCAGCACATTTTTACCAATGTTAATGCTACTGAAAATCGTGTGCGGGTTAGAATCGAAGTAAAAAAATGTGTTGGATGGGGTATTTAGAGCAATTACAGCTTCATGCATGTGTTTAAAAGTTTTAATACTGATAAAATAACGAATTATTCACTTTTTTTAGTTTTTCTTTAAAATTTATTTTAATTTCTTAAAATTAGATATGTGGATAAATTAATTTTAGACTATTTCTCAATTTTCACAAAATCTTGTTGAGAATTTGGAGGCGCGGCTCAGATTCGAATTATACGGTATTTTCAGACCTTCGTATGATGGAACGATTATTTAGTCAAAGTAAAGGCGGTCACCCCAAAATGTCTTAGCGGTCCACCGGTCGATCGCGATCGACTTAATGCCCACCCCGGTTATAATTGAACACTCATTCCTGGTTCGATTTCTCAAAAATTGGTTTTATAACTAAACAATCATTTCTGGAAAGTTTCATTTTAAATAACTTTTGTTAATTTTAGTACATATTTTTCTAAAATATTCTGTTAGTGTATATAAAAAAAATATTCCATTTATACTGAAAATATTTCGTTTTTCTACAAATAGAAATGGTGTGAGTTGTTTTAATTAGATATCATGAATATATAAGACAGTAATAAATAATAACTATAACTGATTATTTTATAATTTTTGAAGCTTATAGGTAACCTATATACACTGGTCTCCAAAAGTTAAGCATAAATCATAAAATGCGAAAAACATGGAGTAAATATTCGTAAAATTATTCCAAATTTCTTGCGGATATTAATTGGGTGAAGAAGAAACACTGGGTCTGTGCAAAACGTTTCAGTCGACTACGTCCTGCGCGAAACACCGGCGCATGTCGTAACGCGGAGAAACCGATTCACGCAGCATAGGCAGTTCAGACAAGTTTCGTGAACTGCTGGGCGAATTAACGTTGTTAACCATCAATCAAGGTGAATGATGGCACAAAGACGCCAATTGGACATGTTTACGAAAAGATGGATCGTTGGAATGCTGGAATGCTCACGATCACAAACCGAAGTGTCTCGAATTCTGAATGTGGACCATTCTGTGATCTGAAGACTGTGGCAAAGGTTTCAAAGAAAGGGAGATGTTACCCGACAACCAGTATCAAGTCGACCCAGAGTCATAACTCTTCGCCAAGACCGATATCTGGTAATAAGTGAGCGACATCAGAGGGGCAGTACTTCCAGAGCACTGGATTCGGCGTCACAGTCGCCACAGGAATATGAATTTCGAGACAAACTGTTTACAGGAGACACAATTATGCTAGCCTGTATGCCAGAAGACCAGCGTTTGCATTCCCTTCACGTCTAGGCATAAACGCGCTCGTATGAACTGGAGTTTGAACCATCAACATTGGAGTCTGGGAGAGTGGGCCAATGTGATGTTCATTGACGATCCCGGTTTAGTTGATAGTGATTCTCGGCGGGTAACGATATGGAGAGAACGTGGAACTCGTTTTGAACCAAGAAACATATTGGAAAAGACATAATTTTCCATCAAGGAGAGTAATGATTTGGGCAGGCATCATAATGGACGGTCGCACAGACCTCCATTTCTTTGACACGGGGTCTGTGACTGCTCGAAAGATACAGAGACGAAGTTTTGAGCCTTATGTTCGCTTGTTACAGGTGCTGTCGCCCTGACTTCATATTCATGAATATAATGCGCCATGTCACCGAGCGGTGCTGATTTTTGACTTCCTTGAAACGGAAAACATCCAGCGCATTTCATGGGTTGCGAACTACCATGATTTAAATCCTATCGAGCATGTATGGGATATGCTCAGGGAGACAAACAACAGCCTTTCGCACGCACCAAGCTCCGTTACAGAACTGAAAGAGCTCTCCAAGAAGCTTGGAACCATTTGAGCCCACAAATAATTCATCATCTCATAGCAAGTATGGTAAATCGCTGTGCAGCGTGCCTGGCTGTCAGAGGTGACAACACGCCTTATTAAACTGCAGCATCAGAAATATTGGAAAAATGATTTTATTTTTATGATTGTTGACTGCAGTCGTCAAAGGAAATTACTGTTTCAATTAGACCGGTTTTCAAGTGGCTACGTGACACTACTGAGTGAATGGATCACCATGATCAGCGTATGGCTGTGGCACATCGTACAATGTAATAATCGTCTACAGTAAGATGCCGAACTACAATTGGCAGCTCAGTGACGCAACAAGATGTTACTGTGCTTGGTTCAAAAAAGTTCAAGCCAGGTGCTTTTTAGTGTATATTCCACTGACGCCAAATTCCGGCCATTTGCTACTTCAAAGGTTTTAATCTGACAGAGTGGAGATCCGTTGTATTTTTTTAAAAGAAACTTGTTCTACCTTGGTGTCAGTGATGATGGTGTGTTGGTTATAAGAAGGACATGTAAGCGCTTGCAACCAGCCATTTACAGCGCACACATATTAAACTAACAACTAGTTCGGTGATCAAATCCTATAACCGCAAGAGCACTCTCTTGGTCATCCATATAAAGGGATGTTTCCATAGAATTACGCGTTTGCTCATATCATTGTTATAGAATGCATGTACACCTGTTTTTATGCTTGCATTCATAACTCATGGGGTTACACTGTTTATTAATGCACTGGGTACTAAGCTACCTAAAAAGGAATTTAGCGAAGGGTGACAATGTTACAATTTATAAGATATTATTTAAATTGCTTATAAAGAATTATTGATATAAATTATGTATCAAGCTTCTGTTTTAATAATATGTATTGCATAATTTGTATATGTATTTAACAACATGGTTTCACGAATACAAGAAGCAGTAGAAGAACATTTATTCTATTTTTCTATGGTATTTCAAAGTTTTTTTAGTATTATATTATATAAGCATTAATATTTCTTTTTAGTGTAGCTAAATATAATTTTTCTCACAATTCTTATCTCACATAGTTTAGTATTATTTCCATTTAAATCTGGTAAAATTTTATTTTAATTTCTTAAATATGTTTACTTTGAAAAGGAAAAACTGTGTCTATATTTAAAAAACCGCATTTAGAATATTTTGTTTCACGAATTTAAGAGCAAGTTAGCATTTATTTACATACTTTGAAAAAAAAAAATAAACGTTTTCGAATTTATTTATATTTTATATTTCTTTAACATTTTCAGCACTCCGTGAAGCAAAAAAGAAAATTCTGTATTTTATTTTACTTTAAAAATATAAGAAACTGAGTCATAAAAAAAGGAAAGGAAAAGCGGAACGGCTTAACGATGAAATGTCGTTTTTACCAATCGATTATTTGTCTTCTATCGGAAAGATCACAATGCATCTTCTTAAAACTCTTTTTCTTGCTCCCTCTCTCGTTTTCAACGTTGACATCTTGGAAAGGAATGCGCTTTTTTGTTTTTACTGGAAATTTAACGATTTCCAAACATATTTTTCATTTTAGATGTTTTGTTTAGCATCATCCAAGTACACCTGAGTCTGAAGATAAGGAGTTGAAAGACGCGTTTGGAGATCAAATACATATGGCATTTGACAATGA
>BMAO01028205.1:0-22748 GCA_019973975.1 Trichonephila clavata | reverse complement strand
TTTAATTAAACATTGAATAACTTCGTCATTTATGAAGATAATCTCACGAAACCTTTTTTTAGTTTAGAACAATATTACCCAAGATCTGCACGAAGATTGAAAATATTGCTTAAAAATTACGGATTTAAAAAGATTGTGTTTTTCGTCTAATACCCTTTTTGAGAGAACTGATTCAGCTAAACCAGGAGATGGCGAACCAACGTTGAATGAGTTGAAACAGGCTGAGAAGCCTGTCCAGTGATAACTAGTGATGGTGGCTTGGAGGCTGGAAGGCTTAGATGCTGATCGGGTTTGAAGATGGTCCCTAAGACACATGCAATTTGTGTATTCCCTTGTAACTTGTTGACAGGATGTTGTCGCATTCCTTAGTTGGGGGGTCCAACGGCCGGTCAGCAAAGTTGAATGACTCATAATTGGAAGAGTCGTCGCGAAATTTGTAACTCTGCGCTTGGTTCCTGACCAATGGCTAGGCGGGACCAAAGGGCGTGCGGATGAAAAAAGGGGGTAATTTGCCCCACTTAAAAGGAGGAACCGGGACATTTCTCGGCAGATTTACAGAGATTTAGAGAGAGATTTTACAGATTAGCAGAAGACAGATTACCATGATTTCAGATTAAGAGAGTTAAATTTAGGCCGTCCAAGTACCACCCAGCTCCATGCCTCCGTTTCAGATAAGTGGAATGTTGTAGTATTCTTATTCTTAAAATTTAATAGTGTATTTATTTTAACCTAGTAATGTTTTAAAAGTAATAAACGAATTTGATCTATTAAATCTGAATTATTCATTTAATCTCATTGTTTTTTAATGAGTTTTAAAGTACTAACCACTAATATGATGCAGACATAAGTTAAATTAATCGAACCTGCGTAAGTCATAATATGTTAAATTAATGAAGTAATTGTAGCGCTGCATCATCTGGTGCCAGTGACCAGGATTCGAGGAAATTTTTTTCCCTCTTTCGTTCACGCGTGAATTTTTTAGATGAATTTGGGCAACCGCTAATGTGTTGTGTTCGAATGTATAATAAATTTAAGATTGTTGTAATGTTGAATACATTGGCGTTAACTTTAAAGCAAATATTTTTTCCTCGCAAGTTTAATTTTTATTTTCCTCGGTAGATGAAAGGTTGCAAATTTTTTTTCCGATCCCATATTGTTCTAATGTATTTAGTCACTGGTATATTGGATGGAGATGGATCCTTCTCTTTGTAAGAATGGTCAGCAAATTTTTTTTTAACTTCATTCTGTCGATAATTTTATCTTAATTCAACTCGCCGGTTTTAGATAAAATTCGCATAATGCTCGTTCTCGTCAGGCCGATCCTGTTCAATTGCATACTACTTCCGATCGGTTTAATTTAATTGAGTTGATCCCACAATTGCGGGCAGTGAGGGTTCGAGTGTTAGAAAATTTTTAAATAAAATTACATCGCCTAGCTCAAAGATACAAATCGCATCATTACGATTATCAATTGGTTTTTTATGTTTTATCAGGACACCTAACCTTAAATCTAAATTGTCTCCAAAACTCAGACCAAGTTCGAAGGTCCCTATAGAGTTGTAGAACGGTTTTCCAAAGTGAATTACAGAGTTCAGCATGTCGAGCATCTGAGAAAGAAATTTAACACGCATGTCAACCGAATGATTCCTTTTATAAAAAGATTTAAATATTTGCATTTGAACAATTTGGATGAAAATATAACAGTAGATACAGAGGTAAAAAAATGTTTGTGAGGAACAGAGATATAATTTAAGGAATCGTGTGAATTCGAATATTTAGATTAAACTTATTACAGTGTTTCAAAATAAATAAATTAAATTCATACATAAAATTTTAATGTTTACTTTGTTCATATTATTGTCGACATTTTGTTATCGGAGAAGGGTCCATGCTTATCTTAAAATACTTCAAAGATTGTTGTCGGGTAGATTGTAGGAATTCATTTTGTATCAATGAGAATTAATTGTATTTTATTATGTTGGTACTTGTATAAATATCAATATTATATACATTGATGTTTTTTTTTTAAATTTGTTTTTGTCACTCATATGCTTTTGCATGTATGTTATTTCAAAATATACTGTGGACACAAGGTACATGTCTACAATAAGTCAGGAAATATAGAGAAAGGTCTCTTGTATAACTCATAAAGTCAGTGAATAACTATTTTAGCTATGTGTGTAGTCCCATACATGCTCCATGTGTTTTATTAGTATGCTCATTCTACGTATTTTGTTATTGTGTTTCATTTATACATTATCTCTTGTGAATTTCATTGTTGCTTAGAAGTATTAAATTTTGAGCTATTAAACGTTGGTTTTATCATGTTATTATAATCAAATATATGTTATTCTTGTTTCTTGCAACCTACTTATTGAATACTTATTGTGGATGCATTATCATTTATGTTTATTTTGAACTTTTATTGTTTTCGCCAGTACCTTATGATAGTGTAGAAGAAAGTAGCTATTTTGCCATTATTATTCTTAATTACAATTGTGTTTTATGAATTTGATAATATTCGAGATGGTTGTTTGTTTTATTCTGTGTTGGCCATCGCACTAGTAAAATTTTATTCACACTAAAGGAATTTCTATGATATGTTTAAAGTATAGTTACTAGTATTGTGTTCTTGTACTCTCGTTTTAGAATGTTTTTGAGTAGTTGAGTTTCAATTGTCCATAAATTAGGTATTCAGTTTTTTTTTTCTTTCGGTTTTGTCGATTTATGAATTTTTCTCTCTCCCTCCATGATGTACCACTCGGTATAAGTGTTCATTGATTAAGTGAAGTTAGTTTTGATTTCGTGTTATTGGTTCATTATAATTTTTTTTTATGAAAATTCTTGGTCATATTATTTAGTATTGAGGTAGATAAGTCTTGTGTTCATTCTGTACCTATGAAATTGTTTTGAATACTTAGTGGGTTAGAGCATGAATTTTTTTTTATAAGTTGAATTTCATTATGTGAAGAGTGTTGATTACAATTGAGTTAAGATTGTTCGTGATATATTTGAATACTGATGCGAATTATTTCCGGAAGTTATGTTTATCGAATTGTTAAAGAGGTCAGGAAATTGTTGTCATTATAGTTGTATTAGAATCTAGCGGTTATGTGAATTATTTTCGGAAGTTATGTTTAGCGAATTGTTAAAGAGGTACAGGAAACTGTTGTCATTATAGTTGTATTAGAATCTAGCGGGTTATGTGAATTATTACGGAAGTTATGTTTAACGAAGTGTTGAAGAAGAGATACAGAGAATTGTTTTATGAGTTTGTGAATTAATATGATTATTCAGGTATTAGTTAAGTGATTTAGTAGAAATGATTGAGAATTAGAGTTTCAGTTGTCGAGTTAGTTCTGTTTTTGAGAGATAGTTATCTGTTTGTAGCGTTAGTTAATTTGTTAGCGGATCGTATTGGTTATAAGGTTTTATGGCTATGTTGTTTGAGAGTCAGTATTCGAGTTGCCGATAGTCGATTTTGGTGAATTTGTTATAGTAATGGGAATTAATATTTTTATTGTTGAAAAATTTTTTTTGTGTCTGGTGTTGATGACATGCGAATCGCTCTGTTCAGTGTACATTTATAGCACTCAAGGATTAGAGTGAAGTGTTTCGTTTTTTTTCTCGCCTTCTATTTTTTATATATAGACTTAAAATCCATTTTTATTAATGCCACAATTTTAATAATCTCGTCTACTTTTAGTATTAAATTTTTTTTGTTTCTTAACCTTGGGTTGCATCCTGATCACATGCATATTCATCGTTTTGTAATAAGGAAAATGCACGCCTAAGTTATACTATTCGTACGCAATTCTCATGGTGAATTTGTCATTCCTTTATGCTATTGATTTTGTTGTACGTTGTATTTCAAATGCATGCTTAATTTAATTAGTACTCAAGGCTCAGGGTGAATTTATGATTCCTTATGCTCATTGACTTTGATGTACGTTGCAATTTCTTATGTAATCATGCCATATTGTTATCATGTCGAATTTCGATGTTAGGTGATGCAATGTTGTGATGTTTTCTGTTTTTTCATTATACCCATAAATAATAATAATAACTTATCTAAACTTGTTCTCACAAATAGTTACAATCTCACACTGGAAAATAAATTTTTTTAATCCCTTAAAATGGTGGATAATTTTTTGTGTACATTATTAGCTAATAAATTTTCTTCATCATGTCGTTCTGCGATGATCAGTGAGAAGGAGGAGTTGGCATAATTATACAAAATATCTGTTTAACTTTCATGCCAGACATCGGAAATGTTGTTTTTACCCATTTTACTATGCATACATGTCGCGCCAAAATCTGTGTCACAGTCATAATTTTTTTTAAGTTTTTACTTCTTGTATCTTTATATATATATATCACTTGTTTTATTTATATTACATATTAATCATTGCTGTGTTATGTACACAATTATACTGTTACAATGTTTTCGTGAGTGCAATTCTTTTGTGTAAATTATGCGGTAGCCCAGATCTCATCTCAAAATTCGAATTTTATGAATTTTTTTTTCTTTACAAGTCGTTCTATTGTACTACATTTGTTTGGCAGAAACGGAGGCAGGGATGGTCGGTGTGGTATTCAAACGAAAGTCCCTGCCGGTCAAGAAGTTAGTGGGGAGGGAGAAAGTGAAATGGAAAATAATGAGTTCACGTGTTGGTGTGTGTAGAACATTTCCGCACTTATTATAATCTCTTTTGGGAGTATTTTTTTCATTAAGGTCGAGCTGGGATGCAACTCACGGACCACAGGAAAGGAAAATTTTCCCCTTCGCCATGGCGTCAGGATGACAGGCCAGCCACATTCATCAGGTTCGGGAGCTGTCACGATTTACGACCTCCAACACGAGGGAGCAGAGGAGACAAACGTTTAAAGGTTCCTACAATGCCGCGAAGTCAATAAGAGAATTCAACAATATGCTACCCATTACGGCGGCTACATGCTTCCAGCGTGGTGTCTTTCACCCCTCTTCAATTCGTCAAACGACAGGACATAATTGTCGTTATTTCTTCACCTTCACAACAGAAAGGGGGACTTCCGCCTTTTCCTACTGCACTTGGCACTAAAAGGCTCAATCGTCGGGATCAAGGATTCCCCCTCCAGTTTTTTTTTTTCTTCCTCTCCTGCAGTTGTTTTTCCAAGATTTCATCGTGTCAAGAAGATCCATTTCCGGCTCGCTGTTGGACTATTACTATTGTCATTTAATCACTCCCATTTCAGTTTTGTATGTCTGCTGCAAAATATGTGTTAATTTTTTTCTCTCTTTCCAGGTGTTTGTGAGTCTGAAAGGGGGGAGGAGTGATGGGTGGCTTGGAGGCTGGAAGGCTTAGATGCTGATCGGGTTTGAAGATGGTCCCTAAGACACATGCAATTTGTGTATTCCCCTTGTAACTTGTTGACAGGATGTTGTCGCATTCCTTAGTTGGGGGGGGGGTCACAACGGCCGGTCAGCAAAGTTGAATGGACTCATAATTTGGAAGAGTCGTCGCGAAATTTGTAACTCTGCGCTTGGTTCCTGACCAATGGCTAGGCGGACCAAAGGGCGTGCGGATGAAAAAGGGGGTAATTTGCCCCCACTTAAAAGGAGGAACCGGGACATTTCTCGGCAGATTTACAGAGATTTAGAGAGAGATTTTACAGATTAGCAGAAGACAGATTACCATGATTTCAGATTAAGAGAGTTAAATTTAGGCCGTCCAAGTACCACCCAGCTCCATGCCTCCGTTTCAGATAAGTGGAATGTTGTAGTATTCTTATTCTTAAAATTTAATAGTGTATTTATTTTAACCTAGTAATGTTTTAAAAGTAATAAACGAATTTGATCTCATTAAATCTGAATTATTCATTTAATCTCATTGTTTTTTAATTGAGTTTTAAAGTACTAACCACTAATATGATGCAGACATAAGTTAAATTAATCGAACCTGCGTAAGTCATAATATGTTAAATTAATGAAGTAATTGTAGCGCTGCATCACTAGAAAGTAAAAAAAACTTTTTTAAAAACAAACTTTTATTTAAAAGCGCTAAAAAGAATAAAATAAAATTTTCCTTTAAAACTTTTTTACTATCAACTTATAACGTCATTACACAATTTATATGATATAAAAGCTTGTCGCGAGATTTATATGTGTAGATAAACAAGTAAAATAAATAACTTGACCTGACTGATTTTTAATTTTTAAAAATTCAAACTAAGTAAATACGAGTACTTAAATATTGCGACAAGTTTTATATCATATAAATTGTGTAATGACGTTATAAGTTGATAGTAAAAAAAGTTTTAAAGGAAAAGTTTATTTTATTCTTTTTAGCGCTTTTAAATAAAAGCTTGTTTTTAAAAAAGTTTTTTTACTTTTAATTTATTTTTTATTCTGATTATTCTTGCTTTGATTCCGATAATTTCTAAAATTCTTTAAAGCATTCACTGTGTGAAAGTTTTTCATTCATAACTGATGCTTGTACCTTACTGTTCTCAGCGGCTTTGCATTCACTAACTACTTCCTGTAGTGTTTTGGACTTTTTACTGGTTTCTCTGATCAATCTTTCCTGAAGTGCTTTATCTAATAGTCCTTGAATGATTTTATCACGGAGCATGCGGTCCTGCGATTCGCCATAATTGCATTCAACAACAACATTACGAAGCCTAGAATAATAGTCCGTAAATTTTTCTCCGTGTTCCTGTTTTATTTCCAAGAACATAAAAGAAGCAAAAATTTCGTTTTGATAGTCTAGAAAATATTTATCAAATTCCTGAAGCACTTGTTGCAGAGTCACACCCTCACAAACATCGTTAGGCTTAAGGTCGAAGGCTCGTAGCTGTTTTTTCAATTCTTCTCCGCATAAATGACGGAATAGTGCAGTTTTTGTTTTCTCTGGCGCCTCACTGTTTTGAAGGGCTTCCAAATAGTCTTCAAAATCTTCTTTCCAATGCCTCCAGGATTCGGACGGATTCGTTCCCGGTTCAAATGCTGGAATCGTTGGCAAATTTCTTGCCATCTTTAGAACTATTTTTAAGTCTCTAAATTATTAAATTTGAAAGAATTCTGAAGAAAATACGTGGATTCTTTCGTCTGACACCATATAATATAGTGTACAGGACCACAGTAAGCATTTAAGATAGTATTTATTTCCAGTAGCAGAGGTTACGTGATGCTTCACGTACTACATCGGAATGGCGTCCTCCTACAAGTTTACATAATATAAACAAGGGTTTTTGTACACGTGGCGCCATCTATTAAATATACTAAAAACTAATATCTAACAAATGCAAAGCCAATAACTAATTTTAAAAGATAAGAAATACTAAATGAATTAAAAAGAATTACAGTTGTTGTCAAAATAGCAAATTTATCTGAAGAATCTGGGGATAGACTAATAGGAACTCTGCAAAAAATGCAAACAGTAAAAGATTTAAAAAGTATTTATGTACTTAAAAAGCAGATTTTCAGTGGAAAAATTAAAGTTCAGCCAACCTCTATTGCTAGACGTAAAAGCCTTATACGTTCTAGGCGTAAGATGCCTTCTGTTCGTCCTCTAAAAATAGAAAAAAAATCTATCAAGAGAAAAAGAAATCTCAGCTCCAATATTAATTTAAATAAAATGAATGCTAAATCTCATGGGAAAGAACAATGATATTGTTTCAAACAATTTACCATTTTTCTTCAGTTATAAATAAAAATAAACCAAAAACTGAATTAAAAAAAATAAATTAAAAAATTTGTTTCAAATAACTGTTTAACAAAGAATTTTATTCAATAAATAAAAAAACATTAAACTATTGCTGATCTACTTTTTTTCTTTACAAATAACTAAAAATGTTTTGTACCTATTTATAAAACATGTTTTAAACTCAAGTGCAAAAATCAATGAAACATTCCTCCAGCTTCTAAACACAGGGATTGTATTTTAATGTAATATAATTTATACATTAAGAGTTATCAAATTTTCTTTGTATTTGACCCTAATTTGTATTTGTTGCTCTTTATATTATTGTCCACCTGTGAAATCATGGACGTTTGCAAAATGAACAAAACAAAACAAAAAAATTACAGTAAAAACATGGCAGCTCAAAAGCTAGAAATTCTTCAGTAAATTAACATTCTTCCATGTTATCTGGATTTCTTATTCGTGTGGTGACCGAGTAAAAAAAAGAATAGTTCCAATGTAGCTCATGCATGTCGTAAAAGGCGACTAAAATGGGTACCCTGCGTCTGGGGGTATAGCCGGGCACCCTGACCTTGATGATTGCATGAAAGGACTGGACCACTAGATTGGGCTAAAAATCCAACCCCGAAAAAGATACTTTTTCTGCAATCTGAACTAGAATGTACCCTGTGTTTTTTGAGGACGAATTTAAGGCTTTGGGGTCAATAAAATTTTTTTTTCAGCACTATAAATTTCAATTTCTCCAAAATTTCAACTTAATGTTTATTTTCTATCAATACTATCCCGATCCAAACCATGAGATTTCTTGATTAAACATTTTTTCACAAGAATATATTAAAATTTGTGCTCATTAATCCATGTACTTGTGTCATATGTGCAATAAACATTTCTTTGTAAATATCTGTTGGATGTAAAAAGTATATTTTATGAATAAAATAATTTTGCAATTTACTGTTAGTTGTAAATTTGTACATATCAATCACTTAATTCACCAAACCAAAAATAAAAGTTCATTCTAATAAGAAATGTAAAAGCACAAATGTAGAAACATTTCTTTTTAATGAATTCATTTACTACATTAAATATTTATTAGGAAACAATGTGTGTATATCAAGTTTTAGCCAATACAATTTTTTCAAAAGAAAGAATTAGTATACGCTTTGCAATGGGTTTTATGCATTTTCATTTATGAAGCAGTTAGAAGGCTATCATCTAGACCAGTATTAATAAAGAGTAAATTAAAATTACAGTAAAAAATTTTAATATATAATAACTATAATACCTTTTTAAATTTCTTTACTTAAAACACCTGTAACAAGTTGATATACTTTAAATATAAATTTAATATATTTAGATTTATTCATCTAAATGTAGAATGGGGTTCTCCGAAACATCTTTTAGCTCTAAGGGTTCAATGAGTCATAAGAGTTTGAAGACCGCTAATCAAGACCAAAGATGTTCAACCCGGGTTTCCTGGAACTTTGACAGGGGTTCCACAAGTGATCACTATTTGCTTTAATCAAAGCATCAAAATTTTATTAAAATTTTAAATTGAAATTTTGAGCTGAAGGCATTTTGAAAGATGTTATAGAACGGTTTCCTATTTTGAATAATATTTAATAAACAGTACAACATTAATCACAATAAAAATGTAAAAATCAGTTTGGCCCAGCATTTATCAGAAATGCAAAAAAAAAAAAAAACATTTCTTGTGAATATTTTTTTTTTTTGTTTTGAAAAAACAAAAATCATCTTTAATCCAACATTTTTTTCAAGACTGCGACACCTCTCCCCGCAAAAGAAAGAACAGAAAATTGATACATCGATAACACTCGATTGAAAATAAAATTTATAGTCACGTTGATATGCACTTTTGGACTGACATTAGAAAAGTATATTCTGAAAGTACTAAGAGCTGTGAAACATCTAATGCCCTTTATTTCACACTATGTAGACGAAAAATGTTTCTCCCCTGGAATGCTACGACAAAAACAATACATAGACACAGATTGGATGATGAGATGACGTTAAGTCACAGACTTCAAAAATGATTCCCACTAAAAACAATCATAGTTAAGTTATTAAAAGAATGTTTTTTATTAATTTATTATAGTTTAAAAAAAATATTGTTTATTATTCAAAGAATATATTTTAGAGCCCCCCCCCCCCTTATTCAAAATAACTCCATTAGCTGCCTTACCATTCATTATCTTATGCTCGGAGCAAAATAGATTTAAAAATTTAACATCCATTTTGCAGGATTCATTCAGTTCTAGGTTTGATTTTCAAGATGATAAAAAAAAAGAAACGAGTCTTACAGTAGTCGCATATGATGTGTAACATCTGACTTTTTATCATGGTAAATACGCAATAGTGACTTTAATCCTGAAAGAAATGAATCGGTTATGACTGGAAATAATTTTTTATTGAATAATTATATCTTTAATGAAAATTTTATTTCATTAACACAAGGAGGAATGCAGTTTTTTATCAAAAATATTTATTATTGTTCAATTTGGGGAAGAGCGGAGACAATAGATTTATGAAAACTAAGGTATGACACATATACTTGTAATTTCAAAGAATTTAAAGATCGTTGAAAAACGGCGTCAATAACAGTACTACTGTTAGTTGTCGAAACATTTCGATTAGTGTTCATTTCATGCTTGAGTTCATCATTCAGAAAAGCTATGAGCGGCTCAGCTTCTGGCAAACTGAAGTTAACGATAAAATTACCACTCAAAATCATGGGAAGCGAGTGATAGTTTTTTAAAAAAAAAAAAAGAGCAGAACCACCTTCGGTATACGGTAAAAGTACAAAATGCAGGCAATCTTTAATTTTTTTAACTGATTAAGAGAAATGTATGCGACCACCAAAATGACAAGACTTGCTGGTATGTGTGGTAGGCGGCCGTCTTAATTGCTACTACAGTTGGACCCTCAGACGAGGGTAGCGAAGAAACACCGTCAAGCGCATGCTTGTTGTTGTTGTTGTCGTGCCCTTCCCGCTGGGGAAGAAATGAAAGTTGCCATTGCCTGAAGCGCATGCTTAAAAATTAGAAATATTAGAGAAAATCAAAAATACCCGTTCACTTAATTAGTTTTTTTTAATGGAGAAATCTTTTTTAATCACAATTAAAAAAATTTTATTGACAGCGACAGGAATTAACCCCAAAGTATGAAATGATAAGCATTTAAATATTTATTCAAATAATTCCATATTACTTACTCCTATTTTTTTTAAGAATGATGAGCTTTGTCAGATGCTTACCAGGAAATATAATTATTTTGTTTAAATATATAGTTTACACATATATAAATATATCCTGAGATTTCAAACACAACGAGTCCTGAGACTTAGACATTTGAGCGTAATAATCACAAGTTTATTCTGGATGAAGTCTAATAAGACTTGCTGGTGTGTGCGGTAGGCGGGCGTCTTAATTGCTAGTAGAGTTGGACCCTGAGACGAGGCTAGCGAAGAGACACACCCAAGGTGCTGAATTGGTCAAATCAAACAGCGCGCGCTTCCCCCGACTTCCTGTTACGCATTTCCGTCCCTTTTCACGAAATCACTCCAACAAATATCCAGCAACTGAGAGTAAAGATGTTACACATAAAAAAAAACGAGTCTTACAGTAGTCGCATTCGATGTGTAACATCTGACATGTTATCGTGGTAAATTCGCAATAGCAACTTAAATCCTGAAAAAAATGAACCGAGTATGATTGGAAATAATTTTCTATGGAATAATTATATATTTAATGAAAATTTTATTTAATTAACGCAAGGAGTAATGCAATTTTTTATCAAAAATAATTATTCTTGTTCAATTTGGGGAAGAGTGGTAATGATAACTTATGATAACTAAAATATGACATATATACTTGTGATTTCAAAGTATTTAAAAACCATTGAAAAATAGCGTCAATAACAGTACCACTGTTAGTTGTCGAAACATTTCGATTTGTGTTCATTTCGAGCTTGAGTTCATCATTCAAAAAAGCTATGAGTGGCTCGGCTTCTAACAAACTGAATTTAACTTTAAAATCACCACTTAAAATCATGGAAAGCGAGTGATAGTTTTTTTTTTAAAGAGCAACACTACCTTCGGTATATGGTATAAGTAAAAAATGCAGGAAATCTTTAATTTTTTGAACCGTTTGATTCGGAGAAATGTATACGACCACCGAAATCACTCTGTTTGTCCATTTTCAAATAAGCATTCTGCCGCACATATGTCCCCAATATCTTGACTAACAATACCCAATCCACTTGTTTGAGGATAAGTAATATACACATGAGGAGAGAGAGAGTGAGTCACAACATGTGAGTTGTTCTGTTTGCGATAGATCGCAACACCAGCTGCGCTTCTTCTTTGATCTTAAAGTGAAAAAACAAAACAAAAACAAAGATCCCAACTCCTAGACCGCAGGGGGGGGGGATCCATAATTTAATTTTGTTTTTGTTTCTGCGGATTGTTTTTGTTTGTGTAAAACAAAATTTGATTTCCGATACCAACAATAAAAACACGTTCCATGTGGAGTTCGCGCTTTTTTCGGAATGTGTTCAAAATCTAAGAATTTGTAACATGTAACAACAGGAATTGGGAATGATTTGTATCCTCATAAATTTTCATTCATTATATGCTGAGAAGATGTGGTGGCTCAACGTATTTGTTTTGTTTACTTTTTGTTTGCAATGATAAAATATGTACATTTTTAAAATTATGTAAATCGCTTGATTTTTCTTCTCTAAATCATATTTTGCTTCATGTATACTGTTATTAAATAGTTCTCAAATCTCAAAATAAAATCTTTATCGCAGCGTTTCTCAAACTTCGGGGCGCACCCTCCAGGAGAGCGAGATAACCCTTCTTGTGAGCGCGAACGTATCGCCAAAAATCGAAAACAAAAGATTTAAAATAATTATCAATCTGATAAAATAATTTACAATTTAAAATAATTACAAAGTAAATGCATTCTTATATAATAAAAAATAAAATACACATTCCCACTGATATAATACTCATCACTTATAATTGTATCAGTATTGCACAAGTATTTGATAATTAAGTTATGAATATTCAATTAAAAACAAGTTTAGTAATTACTAGTAACTCCCCTGGTCTTGTCATATACAAAATATTTATCTTGATAAATAGTGCGGTTTACAATTAAAGTCGTATTTTATTGTAGTTAGGCCCCTCAGGGGGCTCACCTTCTTTAGGTGAGTACGGGTGTCACAATCCCGAGGTGCCCTAGTGATCTTTTCCTTTTCCCACGGAGTTTACTGTCTTTGGTAAACACGGGCTTCACGAACCCGGGGTACCCTAGTGATCCTTCTCTATTTTCGACCCTCTTTCTTGTCATTCAATTCATTCTATATTTCTCTTCCCGTCTAGACTACAGATATTAAAACAAATGTTTGGCGCAGTATAGCCGAAATCAGCTCTTGCGCCAATAAACCCCAAAATCACTCACTTATTGTAGTTAGGGACGTCTCAAGGCATGTGTGTGGGCCAACTAGGCCTGGGCCCAGGACTTCGCTCTCAGTGGGGGCATCACTTCGTTCTCGACTCCGTCTTAATAAGATCATGATCCGGATAATTTTAATGTCATCAATTATACCCGTACATTCCCTCCGAAAAACAGTTAATTTCAAAGTGCATGTCAATTGGCAAAAGTGATAAGACTGTATTATTATGTGATGACCGTTGTCCAGTGGCGTAACGTACCCCCCCCCCTTCCAAGCCCGCTTTTCCGCTTAGGCACATGCCTAGGGCCCAAAAGATTTGGGGGCGCAAAAAATTACAGGGTGAAAAAAAGAGAAAAAAAATTAAAATTACAGAGAACGTGCACCCGCCCAGTGTTTATTAAAAAGCCAATTATTTTCTTTCGGTTTTATATCTAAATTATCAATTCTTCGTTTCACTATTGGCCAAATTATTATGTAAATCACTTGGCTTCTCTTCCTCAAATCATATTTTGTGTCATGTATATCTGTTATTAAATTGTTATCAAATCTCGAACTAAAATTTTTATCGCGGCGTTTCTCGATCTGTGGGGTGCCCCCCCCCTAAGAAGGGCGTGATAACCAGTGGCGTAACTTGCACCCCCGCACTGCGGGGGGGGGGAGGGAGCCTAAAGCCTGGCTGACGCCATGAACATAGATTTTCTCAAAATTTGCTTCACATTTTTTAAAATCTAACTTTTAATCAATTTTGTAATCAGCGATCAAAAACGTCTTTCGTAATCAAAACTTTCATAAGCTCATTGGTTATCTTTAATCCATAGCCAAATCAAAAAACTTTTTCTTTCATTTGCTGTAATCCAGGCGATGAGAGATACTTTTCTTTAATGGATTTCCTTTTTAAACCTAAGTTACTAACAAATAAAACAAAAGTCAGACAGAGAATTGGATAAAATGCTAGGAAGATACAAAAATTCAAGTTATTATCTGTATATATTACATTAGCAGTAGGGAGGGGAAAAAAAGACATGATTTACTTTTTGAGAAGCAGCAGAGAAAATTATTGGCGTCATTAGTTTCCCCCTTTCCCCATGCATTTCAATTTCATTTAGCAAAGTCGTAAATAACGTACGTTTGTTATGCTTTTTTCAAGTAAAATAGTATTACGATACTTGGAAAAGATATGGAGCATTTTAAATTAGAGCATTTCATGATAGATTTATGAGTATTCAATCAAATGAAGCATAATGATAAGAAAGAATAATGAAATGTATCAGTTTTATATTTCTTTTTTCATGAAATCATTTTTGCTTCATACAAAGAACTCTCCTTCTTAAAAGTTGTAGTATTTATGATCGAATTTAAGGTCCACACACACACAGTTCACATCCGGGGATTCAGAAATGAAGAATCATGTAAGGGATAACTTTTTTTTCTTTCGTAAGAATTTTAAATCTAAAATTATTTTACAGTGTTCCTGTCTTTCTTAGTGTTCGTTTTTAACTGAGAAACCAAGTTATCTATCGTTAGAGATTTCCAGTTTTAATAAATATTATAAATACTCTCTAATGTTATACATGATTGACTTCGTTTATTCAGACTCCGGTTGATTTTGTATTCAGTTAAAAGTTTAATATTTAATATTTTTTTGCGTGATGTATAAAGGTACATTATGTTATGGTTTGGCAATTACTTGTATATTTTTTAAAAAAAATATATACTTGCTGGAAAAGATACGGATGAGAGAAGATAAGCACTGAAGAAACCACTAGATTTGTTAATTCAATGCCAAAACGACTTCAGGAAGTTTTCAACACACGGAGTTATCCAACAAGTTATTAAATAGCTCATTATCCTTTTTAAATAATTTTTATAGTTACTACTAAAACAGTAAACGCAGACTTTTTCTGCTTGATTTTTGTTGGTATCGCTACAAATCTGTCCTTATTTTCAAAGCTATGAAAGGAAACCGAGATTACTTTTGTTTATTCTCAATACTTGGAATAAACTAAATAAAATATAATTTTTAAAAAAATTTCAAAATCGGGTTTTTTAAATTTTTTTTGTCGTTTATGTCAGCAGTAGTTGGTGAACGCAGACTTTTCTTACAAGTTTTTATATATATATATATGCATAAAAATAAAATCCGGCTTGGGGCCCAATTATTTTCCGTTACGCCACTGGTGATAACCCTACTTGGGAAAGGGGGGGGGGAACGCAAGCATATTACAAAATATCGAAAATAAAATATTTAAAATAATTATCAATTTAATAAAATAATTTGCAATCTGAATAATTACAAAGCAATACATACTCTTATATAATAAAAAATGAAATACACATTGAAACTGATATAATACGCACTACTTCTAAATGTATCAATTCTGCACAAATTATTTGATAATTAGTTTATCAATATTCAATTAAAAACAAGTTCAGTAATTATTAGTGACTCTCTTGGGCTTGTCATATACAAAATTTATTTACAAAACTTAATATTTATCTAATTAGTGCGTTTATAATTAAAGTCGTATTGCATCGTAGTTTTAACATCAAAGTACATTATAATTGCATTCAGTACATTGTTATCGGAAGAAGTGGGGCGCGACGAAAATTATGACTGAAAATTGATCCGCAAATATTGAAAGTTTGAGAAGCACTGCTTTATCGCGATTTACAACACTCTTTTTGGTATCATGAATTTCTTTAGATTCTAAGCAGGATATGTATACACAACACGGAGAAAAAAGAAATACTCAAAACTGAGCACATGGACTTACTCATTCTGAAATGAGTTTGTTTATATCAGATTTGAACGCGTGCCTTTTCGAATATGAAACATTACATGTACTCAAAATTTCAAAAAATGGTTCATTAACACTATCAAACAAATTAAAAATGATATTCAGGATTAAAGAATTTTTTTTAAATATACTGGCTACACACATATTTTAAAGATAGGAGTCTATAATACAAATAAAAATTTTCTGAAAATTTCAATTCAATATCTTAAATAGAAATCCATTTGTGAACTTTACCGTGAAGCCAAAAAACATAGTTTCTCAGACAATGCTTTTAAAGATTTAAATACAATATGAAAAATGTTCTACTCGTTGTACATTTCTTAAACTCACCATATTTATAGCTCAAACTCTTTAGCTTCATGTTTAACTAACTTTTTAACCCTTTTGCTGTTTTCTGGAGAGTTTTATAGATTATAAAAATTGTCGAGTTTAGTAAAATTTTCATGAAAAATAGCAATGAGGATCTTTTACACAAAATTCTAATGAATGTATTCAAATAATATTTATACAGCACATAAATATTGGAACATCTTTATATGTATTAGGAATTAAAAGTTTTTTAAATATGCCAAATTTTATGCAAAAACTGGATTTTTGAAAAAAATTAATGATTTTTTTTCATTTAAATGCAATGAAGTACATAAATACAGTGAACCCCAAAAGTGTTCGTACACTTGCAGTTTCCTATAAAATTTAATGATTTCGACTAATAAAAATTAATGTATAGAAATTGTAATTTTTTAATGATATCTGCAACTTGTTCTTAATGGAATGACATAATTATTTTTTTAAAAATTGTATAACTATTATTTTTAAAAATTAACAATCAAAAAGCTACTGAAAAATTACGCCACAAAAGTATTCGTACACTTAACAAAAATCTCAACATAGCTTTAAATATTGTATTTCTTTCTTAATTTAGAACTTAGTAGGATATCTTTTAGTGTCCACAACAACTTTTAAACATCTTGGTATAGATTTAATCAGTTTTTTGTAATTTCTGCATCAATTTACCTCCATGCTTCTGTGATTATTGTTTTTACTTCCCATTATGTGTTTATATGTCATGTTTTCTTTTAATTTTAAATCTAGTTCTTCCCAAATATGCTCTGCTGGGCTAAATAAATTGATTGAGGAGGTGTTTTCACAAAATTTTGGGGCAGTTATAAAAACACCAGCGGTGTACATTGAGAGCATCATTATCCTGTTAAAAAATGAAGTCATATTCAATATCAAATTTTGGACAGACAATTTAAAATTTCTCTTTAAAATATTTAACTAGAGCTCATGATTCTCAATACCATCAAAAATTACCTAATTCTGCAGCTGATTTGTGCCCCCATACAAGAACACTTCCACTTCCATGGTTCATTCATCCTACTAGATTCTTGTGACTAAGTTTCAGAAAATTCAAAATTGTCAGGAAAGTGATTAGGATGACAGAAAATTCAACATTTTTGGTTCTGATGGGCATATAATAGTTTTAAAGGAAAAAATGAGGCATTTAATCCCGTGAATTTATGTGGAACAAGAGCTCCTCCAACTCCATGCTTTAACACATAGGTGTTCTTGCAGGGGAGGGTGGGTGTAAATAGGCTTCAGGATTAGGTAATTTGGAATTTTTTTATGGTATTTAGAATCGTGAGCTCTATTTAAATATTTTAAAGAGAAATTTTAAATTATCCTCTCAAAATTTGGATATTTTAGACGATTTCATTTTTTAACAGGATAATGACGCCAGGCGAACTGCTCTCAATGTACACCTCTGGTGTCTCTAAAACTGTACGCAAAATTTTGAAAACACCTCCTCAATCAATTTATTTAGCCCAGCAGAACATATTTGGGAAGAATTAGATTTAAAGTAAAAAGAAAACATGACATATAAACACATAATGGGAAGTAAAAACAATCACTGAAGCATGGAGGTATAAATCGAAGCAGAAATTACAAAAAACTGATTAAATTTAAAGACATTTAAGACAAGACATTTAAAAGTTGTTGTGGACACTAAAAGATATCCTACTAAGTTCTAAATTAAGAAAGAAATACACACAATATTTATATATATATATAAAGCTATGTTGAGATTTTTGTTAAGTGTACGAAGACTTTAGTGGCGTAATTTTTCAGTAGCTTTTTGATTATTAATTTTCAAAAATAATAGTTATACTATTTTTTAAAAAAATAATTATGTCATTCCGCCAAAAACAAGTTGCAGATATAAAAAAATTACAATTCCAAAATATTAATTTTTATTAGTCGGAAACAATAAATCTTATATGAAATTGCAAGTGTACGAACACTTTTTGGGTCCACTGTATATACACAGAGATTAGATTTTGATTCATAACACAGATACAACTAAATAAAACATGTTCTAAAAATTTAAATTCAATATCTTAAAAATATTTTGTGTAGGGATCAGCATCTGGTTTTGTTAACTCCAATTTCAGTTTACTAATTATGCTATAAATTTGCTTCTAGATATCGTAGAAACAAAAATAGAGTGTTTTATGGAATCTGAAATGTATTGGCTATAAAATAAAAACACAAAAGTAATTTTGAAAATTTTCACCAAAACTGCGAATTTTGGGTAGTCACATATCTTAATGAAATTTACTTGATTCATAATAAGTCATATTGTTTGATTTTTTGGGCACTTGCTTATAGGCAAATAATAATTTAAGTATTCCTTTGCAACAATGGAATAATTTTAGTTTTATTTTCATATTGAACTTTAAAATGGCTATTTCAAGAATACCTTTATTGTGACTATAGTGTTTTGTTTATTTGGATGAAAATAAATGAAGTATATATATCAGATTCTTTGTATTTAACCCAATATAAATATATTTTATACTTTTTCTCATTAAAGAAAGGTAGAGAAAAATTATATTCTTACCGTAAAATCTGGCATATCATGCATACCATCGTATAACACGCACTTATACTTTCAAGTAGCAATTTTTAATTTCTATGTTTATATGCTGTATAATGTGCACCCCCTTTTTCATGAAGAAACCTGAGATGTATGTGAGCCATGCTCTTAAAGTTTGAAAGTCATTTATTCTAAGCTTTAGTAAAAAATAGTATACATCTAGAAGTGCAACCTTTTAAGTTCATAAGGAACGCCATTTCTTTTAAATGAACAACATTTCAATCTATGTAGAAATCTAATTTTTTTCCTATGCTCACGTTTTTTTAAAGCTTTCATTTTTATACCTGGCATGTAACATGCACACGTAAAATTCAATCTTATTTTTTGTGTTAAAAGTGTACATCATACGCCAGATTTTACAATGCATATTACCACAACAATGACAATGTTCAAGATAACTTGTTAAGTTGGTGACCCTGATTTTGCATGAGTCGTATGCGCCAGATTGACAACCATGTGTTTATTACATATAATTTCGACAATATGGTTGCAATAATATGTAAGTACCAAAAATTAATACGGCTTGGGTACAAAAACTCTTATTTGCAGGTATGTTGTACACAAGTGGAAAAAACATAAGAAATCTTGGTACTTATGTATTATCGCAACCAACTGGCGACATATATGAAATGAAACACCTGTTTGCCAATTCAGCACATACAACTCACAGAAAATTGGAGGATACTTGCATATTATCGCCAATTCTAACTCGCTGAGTTGGCCACCCTGATTTCCTATGTGTGGTACATGCTGAATTGGCAATCAAGGGCTTAATTTCATATAATGTCACCAATAGGTTGCAATAAGACACAAGTACCAATCTGGGTTGCGAACTAGGCAAGTTATTATTAGATTTGGCATTTGTTGTGATAATACCTAAGTGCTGAAATCAGTAGTCTGACACACATGAAGACCCAAAAATATAAAATATTGTTTTAAAAAACACGCTTTTATCGAACTAAAATCTCAATATAAGAATAAAATGATTAACGAGAGAATTAATGTCATTGTGGTAAAAGCGTGGGGGCCTTTGTACTACATTTTTACACTAACTCTGCATTTTGGAATAGAACTAGTAAGAAATTATAACAATATTGAGCACCCCACACTTTTATACGCAGTTATTATTTTTCCGGTTTCAATTTCTTTATTTCTTTCTGCTTCTTTTCTTGGCATTTCTAAATACCTTGTGTTCTATTTCTTTAAATCCTGGCACTCATATTTTTCTAATTTGTTTTCTATAAAAAATTATTTACATTTTTGCTTTTTAATGTAATTCCTTTTTTGCCAGGAATAAGCCATTCTTTTAAATTATTTTCATTTTGAGTTCGTAGTGGGAGACTGTCATCATTGATTGAAAACTATCGGATGGCAAAATTTTATTTACAGCGATTTCAAAACCACTTCTAAAAGATATTTAATGTGTAGTGTACTGATAACAAATTAGTTCCTGTATATATATATTGTTCCAATGTGTGATATTTTTTGAACTATTGTTTTATCCTTCATGTGGAATATTTATAAAATTGTATTTTTTAAACCTTTTATCTTGTTTCGAAATTATGAATGCTTTATTTTTAATTTACATTAATTTCATTTCTGCTTGTTAGCATTAATCTTCATTTTTAATATTTCCACTCATAATTTATTTTAAATTTTGCACATAGTTCAGAATTTTTCTCTTTTTTTATATTTATATGTTTTTGTTGATAAAAATTAATCTATGAATTTCATACATTTTGCACTTTCTGCCAAAGACATTGGTTTCACATTGTAGACTTTATTGTCATGTTCTAAATACTCATATGGGCGTAGCATAACACTACATGTGTTATGCTAAATTTTGTAGATAGCCATTTAGAAAACTATATAATTATGAACAACATTTGTAAAAATTTTACTCTAATGAGGAAAATTTCAAAATTCCTCTCAGAACCAGCTATTTATAAATTCTTCAGTAAATAATTTAGATGACTCACATATCCTAACATGGTACCGCTCCACATGTAATTTATTTGAAACAACACTGTTTGAAAGGCATTTTCACTCACATTTCATAACTCAGACATGATTTAATAAATAAAAAAGCTGTTTATTTATGTACTTTTATACACTAGAACCTATATTTAAAATGATAATTCAATGTATATTATATTAAACAGCTGTTCTGTACAAATAAGGATGGAGTTGACTATAATAATGGATTAGATACTGTTTATAAAAAAAATCAATATATATAAAAAAAATAAGTTATTGAAGAAAACATGTTTCAAAAATCTCACTTATATTCTTGTTAATTTTTGTAATGTATATATATGTATGTGTATAATTTCCAGAATAAATATTTCAACAATATGATTTTGGTATGTTTTATTTTTCTTGTTAACAGTGAATAATTGAAAAAAGGTATTGAAAATAAAATGCTGTACGAATAAAATGGCTAAACTATGATTCTATTGGTCCTTATGATGTTATTTTTTTCTTCTGAATGGGTGCTGAAAACTTCTCTAAAAGCTCTTTCCAGTAGGTTAAAAACTAAATGTTTTGTTAATGCAAAAATGTACTGTTTTAGTTGTTTTTACATTCTTCTAAGGACTAAAATTTTTAAGTATTTTAATTTTAAAAAACATTAACTTAAAAACTATTATATTTGTTTTCTTTGGTGATAGGAAAGTGTAAAATCAGTTGATTTAACAAAAAACGAGCTTAATTTGTAATATAGCAATGCATTTTCTTTATTTCCATGTGGATAGATGTTTCTATTTAAACAAAACAATTGATATAAAGAGTACTTACACATCACCTGGGCCTAATGAGTGTTAGTTTAGTCAAAGGTTTTTTTTCTTCAGGTTACATAATATGTAAAAAAGCTATTTCTTTCTGGCATTGTTTTGAAATTTTTACTTAGAAAAATCTGTTATTTATCATAATGTTTCCTAGATATTTCTAATAACTTATTATTGAAGGGCTGAATTTTTTAAATAAAAGTTAATTTTCTGCTTGTATATGATTTTTAAGGAAACAATATAATGCTTCTAGAGAAACATAAATATAAATAATGAATCAAATTGCTTCTGGAACTAGTTCAAAATGCATACACATTTGTTAACTATACATCGAATTTATTTTTGCAGTTTTCAAAGATTTATATTTGCGGTATAAGTTCGAAGACATGCAGTTTGTGATCAAATAATAGTTGCATTTTTTTTTCGAAAAGTAATATTTTTGTTGATACTTGCGTATTGTCGCCACCGTATTGGCGACATTATATAAAACGAAGTACATGGTTGCTAATTCAGCGCGTAGGACACATGCGAAATCGTTACTGCCAATTTGGCGAGTTATCTTTAACTTAGGCACTTTCGCGATAATATGCGAGTACCTTTTTGTTACACACAATAAATGTAAAATGAATTTTGATTTCGAAGTTAAGTGTAAAAATTTCATGAAATGAAAATAAAATAATACGTAAGATGTAGAAAGTGAAAATTTACAACTCAGGTATCACATTTTTAAATCCCTTAAGATTTGGGTTAATAAATATTTTTCTGTTAAAAATTCATATTAGATACAACAGTACCGAAAATAAATGCTATACATACTCATTTTATTGTTTTAAACTCATATTTGATACATTAACAGATTCAAATATGAGTGCATTATATACTCATATCGATCTTTCATTCTCAAAAATTTGATCCCGTAACAGGTTCAAAAATGAGAATGTACTTGTGTCTCAATATGAGAATATGCGATTCTCAATTGAGTAAGCGTGCATCGGAGCTATTTTGAGAATGTGAAGTACTCAAAAGTGAGCTGTTTGCTCTCAGTTTTGAAAATCGTTTCTCGCAG